>JAKCPI010031154.1:0-85509 GCA_023213315.1 Euborellia annulipes
GGCAGCGAAAACAATCCATTTAAGAGAGATAATATAATAAATTGATCAAGAATATGTGACGACCGATTGAATTAGCTTGGCAAAAGAGATATGCATGTCCAAAGAGGACTGTACTAGAAAAGGAATTGAATTAAAAGGGCGCTGGACGCACGTGTCGCTTAACACATTTATCGCACTTAATTCGTTTAAGCTCGGCTTTTTTTTAGGAATGAGAGAGAATTAAAAAAAAATCGTTGGATATTTGAATATAAAATTCAATGTTAGATATAAATCTAAAAAAATTTTGTATATTCAAATATTTAGAGATTAAAAAAAGTATATAATGCAATTGATTTTTTTAGGGTGAATTCAGAAAGAAGAGCATTACATTATTAATCAATTTGAATTGGAAATTAAGATTCGACCAGTTCAATTGAACATTTTATTATGGAACTATAATAATTATTATTATTTTAAATTAACATTAAAATTTATATTCACCAATTTAGAATATTATGTAAATTACAAAGTGCAATTAAATATTATTTAAATTATGATCCCATTTATAATTGTCTGAAAATATAATAATTTATGGATTAGGTTAATTTTCGATTTGATAATTTTTTTTTTTTCAATTATTTATTTTTCGAATTATTTAGACTTATATAAAAATCAGTGTTTCCCTTATTACTACTTACAAAATTTGAGAGGACAAAACAAGAGCAAGAAGGTCACCCCAAAAAAATCTGGTGTGACTGGTCGCAGAGCACACAACTTTCTCTTACCTTCGGTAATCGAAAGTTGTGTTCTGTGATTGTCACACCAGATTTTTTGTGTTGATATATATTTAGTTTCCGTTGACACGAATATTAAAATTCAACATGTAAAATTTATAAACAAAGGAAAGTTTTTTATATTTTGTTACATTGGCAACCATTTTCCTATCTTTATTATGAAGTACAAGAGTATCCCTCGGGCGTAGCATAGTTGGTAGCGCGCCTATCTTGTATACCAAGGATCGAGGGTTCGGATCCCAGGCAGTTCGATTATTTGATTTAAACAATTTGGATACCGAATGGTTTAAATAAAAATGCCTGAACTCCAATATATATAAAGACCTTAAAACGAATTAAAAAAATAAAAGTAAAAGAGTTAAGTGTGCTCCAAACGATTTTGAGTTCAAAATGAGAACATACATTCAAAAGCATAGCTAAAAAATTATTGATTTTTGAATTTTAATCAGCCAGCAAGCCGTGGCTCAGAGAGAAGATTAGCTTCTCTTGCCTAGAGCACCGGGTTCGCTTCCCGTCCCAAGCGAGAAAAATTCATCAATCATTTGAAATAAATAGTGATGGAGGCTAAATGTCTATAAATGGCGAAAGACCTTAAATAAATAAAAAATAAAAAATTAATCAATACTGTTCGAACGAATTTTGAGAAAATAGAAAATATCTGAAAAAGTACATCAGTATAGTACTAGTACTTTTTAGTCGATTTGGTTCAAAAGCTTATTTTCACGCCTCAGGAGGGTATCTAACTAAAATATATAATATATAACTTATTTCATTTAGTATATAGACTATATATTTCAATCTTGTAGTTCAATTCTTTCATGCTTTAAATTGATCATCGACAGACAAACAAACAAACAGACGATTTTGCGGGACCCACTTTTTTTGGTCTCAGGGGACCTCAAAACGATTAGCTTTGACAATAACAAATACATTATAAGATCAGGGAAGGACGGTAATGAAAAGAAAATGTGTTTTTTTGTGGGAAAAGAAATTTATCTATAGGGTATATTATTGATAATTGAAAAAATTTTTTAATGCATCTTTGAAGGAATATTCAAAATTTTAAATAAAATCTATTAGTAAAATGAGATAAGGTAATAAGGCAATTATTCATAATTTAGTTATATGGTGATTTTTTTTTTGTTTAAAAATAAAAGTTAATATATATAATGGTGGTATTAAACTCTTTGTTTATAAAAAAAAAGCTCTTTCTGCCCTTGAAAAAGAGAGAACCTTTAGTCCCCCATCTGTTCTGAGAGACAGATCTTCACTAATAAATAAAACATTTTATCTTTTTCACCTTTAATGATTTAAATTTATTCGCGTTACAAATCTGAAGGGAATGCCATTTATTAATCGACTATTCAATTGGTATTCTTTTTCAAAATAAAAACCCTTCTTATATGATGATATGGTATTCTACATGTTTTGAAATGGAATAAATTTCGCTATCCTATTTGAAGAAAACGAATTCTTCGCAACCGACCTTGGCCCCAATGTAAAAGCTTTATTTACTTTTGAATCAGGCAGCCATTTTCGGAAACCAAACTAGATATATCAATGTCGCTTTTTATTTTGTTTTTACTTTCATCTTCACATCAGAGAAACTTACACTCTATTTTGTTATTACAAATGGAAATCTTATGTTTGGAGTGAATAAAAAAAAAAGAAGCAAATACTATGACTGGTTTCAAAAGGGAAAAAAAAACATTATAATTGGTAATTCTCTAAAGAGTTAATTGATCAATTGGAATGTGCACTTTGTGTTTTTTTTTTATATAAATCTCTTTATTGAAGAAAATTATAGTATTAAGATAGCAGGATCTTAGTTGGTTTTTTATTCATTTAAAATTTAAGTTCAAATTCAAATGTACCGTACTGTCGGAAAGTGAATATATGTTGACACAAAAAATCTGGTGTGACAAGCACACAACACGACTTTCGATTACCGAAGGTAAAAGAAAGTTAGGAGCTATGCGACAGTAAGACCAGATTTTTAATTAAATAATTTTATTGATTTTTTTTTTATATTATTTCTTGCTCGATTTAATTGTTTCTGAGAAAAATGGGTGAAATCAGATTTTATTTTTAGACGATGGATGGGGGATGGACAGAGAAAGAGAGTCGGTTTCTTTAAAAATCTTTGTCATTTGCATTCATGATCTTCCCTCTCTTTCTATTTGGGTGAATAAATCTCAATGTTTTTTTTTTTTTTTTTTTTTTTTTTTTTTGAAAAACACTTTTTTCTCATTCACAATCACATTCACACACAGGCTTTTCGGCAACTTAGACCATTTGGTATCCAAATGGCTTAAATAAAATCATCGGACTGCCCGCGACTTTTGGGATACGAGGTTAGCACGCTAACCCCTACACCAAGTCCCAAGGGCATCTCAATGCTTTAATCCAATACATTTTATTTGTTCAAAATTTACGAAAAATGTCTTTTTCTTCGTTGATTATTTCAAAAACTATTCAGTTTTCGAAAAAAAATGTCAAAGAATAAAATAATTTAAAATAAAGTAATTTATCATTATTATAAAAAATTGAAAATTTCAAAATTTCTGAAAGAATTTATTAGGTAAAATACTACTTCCAAGTGACGTATTTACTCCAAAAGTAGATAGAAATCTACAATTTTAGTGTAAGGAGTATATACCAATTTTCAACTATCTGGCTGCTTGCGTTTATAAGCAATCGTGTTCACACACACACCCAGACGTAATTCCAAAAGAATATACGAGAAAGTCTCGGGGAAGTCATTCCCCTTTTATTTTTTATTTTTTTTATTTATAATAAAAATAAAAATTTTAATTAAGTTTCTTATGGAATTTTGTTTTTCAGCTCTTGACAAGAAGAGTGAGTACACAACTTTGTCTTAGCTTACTGCAGGTAAGAGAAAGTTTTGTGCTGTGCGATTAATTTTTATTTTACTTATTTTTTCAAATAATTTAAAAAAAAAATTTTAAATAAATAAGAAATAGATTTAGTTAATAAATTCTATAAAGATAAAAATAGAAGGCGGGAGGCGGGAGTAAGATCAAGGCGCCAGTCAACAATTGTAGTGGTGGGAGCGAGGGAGGGAGGGATCCTGTCGCCCTCCCCTCCTTTCGTCAAATTAAGAACAGCTAAATAATTAACATGGGAAAGAAAAAAACTTTGAAAATTCAATTGTCTATAACTCCGCAACCTCTAATCCAAATTGAATCGGATTTTTTGTTATGAATTCAGAATTTTCTAGAGAATATTCACATGTAGAGAAAATTTATTATTTATATGTATCGTTCTGCCGTAATCTAAATATATGTCGACACAAAAAATCTGGCGTGACAGGCAAATAACACAACATTCTCTCTAAAAAAAAATAAAATTTTAACTACCTTAGTGTGATGTTAGAAGAGAGATCAACCAACTCGTTCACTCCAACGATATGTCACATATTAAAAACAATAAGAGAAAGTAAAACAAAAACACTTAATCACTGACACTAATTAAATATACAATTTCACAATTATTAACACACACCGGAGAAACACCCGAAAATCATAAGACGGCACATTGACGAGATGAGAGAAGAGAGGGCGGCAGGAGGCAGGCGAGCAAGGAGGACTGCGCGAGTCAAGTCAACAATTAAATTCAAACTCGAAAATTATTTCACATTTTATTTTAAGGGCAGTGGCGTAGCGAGAGGGGGGGCAAGGGGGGTCATTATGCCCCGGGCGCTACTCACAAAGGGGCGCCAAACAAATTCGCAAAACAAAAAATAATTTTAATGTCCGGAAAAAAAATTAAAAAAATTTTCCGCGTGACGGAAAAATTTGGTTCCGCAAAAAAAATAAAATTTTTCCGCAGGAAGGGGGAAAAATTCCGCAAAACTTAGCCCACTTAGGTAAAATGATTTTAACAGCGGGGCAAAAAATTTTCCGCAGGCAAGAAAATTTTTGAGTTCTATATACGCCCCTGTATAATGTTATGGTTTTCGAATGCGGGGGTGTGTTGTGCCCCGGGCGCGAGTTAAGCTCACTACGCCACTGATTAAGAATCTACTTTTGTTATTTTTGTATCTCAATTATTTTTCGAGTTATACTCAAAAAACGATACAAAATTTGAGAAGGCTTAATATCATTAAACATAAAAGGTAGAAGATATTTAAGATATCGTATAAATTTTGTATTTAATGCAGATAACGAATCAATAAACACCAATTTTATATCTTTTTTTAGTTTTTAGCAAATTTACGAAAATTCAAGCAAACATAGATGTGACTCTCTCTTATTAAATAGAGCAAACTAGTAATTGACATAAATGTGTAAGATTCAGGATTTAGTGCTGATTCTAATGCACTATTCACTATTTATATAGGGCTATATTGAATAGTTTTTTTATTATTTTGAAAAGAAAAAATTCATCTGTCAAAATTAATTAAAATCGATTTTTTATTATTTTTAGGACATTCCTTGGCCGAAAATGGATTGTTTTAGTTAGAATATTTTATATTTTAATTTATTCAATCGATATCAAGCCCTAAATGTGTTTATTTAATTAAAAAACAATAATTTTACTAGCTCGTTGTTTATACACAACCCACAACATGTATAAAAAAAATTTCTAAGATCCCTTAATTTAGCAACATTATAAGATTTTATAGCCATTTTTAGAATTAAATTTTATAAAATTTGAGTATAAACAGATGAAATCAATCAATTTGACAATTATTTCAACTAATGGAAGAGCATCAAATTTTTTTTCCAATTCGATCGGCGCCCAGAGGCCAGCCAGGGAGACTTGCGTGACTCTTGTCTAAGCCTTTCGTCTCGCGCGAGATCGCTTTTCAAAAAATCGCTAAATCTCTCTTATTTATTCACGGATTTGAGGCAAAATGCAAAACTGGTCTCTTGAATCAATTATAAAGCCATAGGAATTTTTCTATTTAGCTACGCCCACATCAAATGAGGGTTTATTGATGACACTCACGACTTCTAACGTCAACTCCCGCCAATATTTTCTAATTTATTGTTTTTTAATTAAATAAACACATTTAGGGCTTGATGTCGATTGAATAAATTAAAATATAAAATATTCTAACTAAAACAATCCATTTTCGGCCAAGGAATGTCCTAAAAATAATAAAAAATCGATTTTAATTAATTTTGACAGATGAATTTTTTTCTTTTCAAAATAATAAAAAAACTATTCAATATATCGAAATAGTGAATAGTGCATTAGAATCAGCACTAAATCCTGAATCTTACACATTTATGTCAATTATTAGTTTGCTCTATTTAATAATAGAATGTGACATCTATGTTTGCTTGAATTTTCGTAGATTTGCTAAAAACTAAAAAAGATATAAAATTGGTGTTTATTGATTCGTTATCTGCATTAAATACAAAATTTATATGATATCTTAAATATCTTCTACCTTTTATGTTTAATGATATTAAGCCTTCTCAAATTTTGTATCGTTTTTTGAGTATAACTCGAAAAATAATTGAGATACAAAAATAACAAAAGTAGATTCTTAATCCTCATCAAATCCCTCATATTTTCCCCGTGTCATATGTTTAAGAAGTGGTTAAATTAAAAATCTTATATTTTTAGATTTTGTATCAATTAATCGAAAACTATTAGAGATATTAAAATTTCGTATGCAAATTCTTATTCAAGGTGAAATTTTATCCAGAAACGATGTATCACATGCCTTGTGTTGTGTTTAATAGATAGATAGTAGCTAGTGGCGTAGCGAGAGGGAGGGAGGGGGGGCAAGGGAGTCATCATGCCCCGGGTGCTACTCACAAATGGGGGCCAAATGGTCCGCAAAAAAAAAAATTTTTGGATAATTTTTATTTTAATTATAATTGATTTCTGGAAAATATATTTTAAATTTAGTACCAGTGTAATATAATAATTATGTATATTTTACATATAATATTTTATGGTTTTCGAAAGGGGGGGTGGCGCTAAAAAGGAATTGTCCCCCGGGCGCGAGTTAAGCTCACTACGCCACTGCTTTTCTTGCACTCAAATGAGTCTTTTAAAATGATATGGATTTATTTAAATTTACCTAGAAATGTATAAATTATTTCATATTTAATGTTTATTAAATTACAGTATCATTAAGATAGATTAGAACAGATCTGAAGAAGAAACAAAATGTTCCACTATTTTTGCACCTCAGTGTATAAGCCTATTAATTTAAACTGATATATCAAAACTAGATTTTACATTAATTAATTTTCCAAGAATTCCCAACTGTGGTGTTTATTCTCAAAGGCCATATTGTAAAATACTGTAGAAACTAATATTACACTCGTCGGAAAATTAGGTTTAGTAAAAAAAATAATAAAAAAATGTAAATTTAATTTCTGTTTTATCTCATGAGCCGGTGTTTCAAAGATTTAGAATAGAAATATAATTTAACCAATGAATAAATAGATGCAGGCGGAAATAAAACCAATCCCAGGAGGAAGCTGCAAGGCAAAGCAACCAACGACTCTCTACTTAAAAAGTTTAATTCAATTTTGATAATTTGCCAGCTGCTGCAACTGCGAATCGGTTTGCAATAAGCTCACTTTTATAGTCCAAAACAGGATTTATATATGTCAGTTGGCGAAAATAAAAAAAATAATTAGAAAATAATATTTTAATTCAATTTTATAAAACGACCCTCTTTCTACTTGTCATATAATTAGGCCTATATACAAACACATTTGCATTTTGTTGACTAGTAAAAATTGTTGATGGTAAGTGAAAATTTAATAAATGGCATATGGACCCCAGATTTTTGAACTCAGGAACCCATAATAGGTATTTCCATCAAAATTTTGTCAACGAATTTTTTATACTATCGCAAAATTTTCAAAATATCCCAAATAAATTTCTAGATAGGCCACTGTGTTTTTAGTTAATCAATATTTGAAATGAACTTGAT
Organism: Euborellia annulipes; assembly: GCA_023213315.1. NCBI lineage: Eukaryota > Metazoa > Arthropoda > Insecta > Dermaptera > Anisolabididae > Euborellia > Euborellia annulipes. The sequence goes on from JAKCPI010031154.1 coordinate 7,705, forward strand.
TAAAATCAATAATCTGATTTTTTAATAAACTATAGTTATTTTACTTCTTGTCACGTACTTTATGTCTGATTTTGTTTGGCCATGTTGCAGCTCCGGCAAAACCGGATCATAAGACCGGATGTCTGTCTTCGAACAGGCTTTATCCCTAAAAAAATTGCAATCGTAATTATTTCGTCTGGTTTATAAATTTTTTTTTTTAATTATATTAATTTATTTACGACCCTCAATTTCAGGTTCAATCACTATTGCCAACTAATATCCGCGATTTATTCAGTTTTGCCCTGATTAGTGGTGTCCTCAGGTCTTTTTTCTTGATTTAATAAAAAAAGTTATGTGACCGGCAGCAGATTTTTCGAATCGTTTTTTAAATTTGTATATTTTAAACGAAAAAAAAAACATGCTAATACAAATAGATAGATTAATTAAATCAGCTCAATAACCTAATACAAAAACCATTTAATTTGATATTGCTATTATTTAAATGAAACGCAAATAAATTAATAATTAAATTTTATTTTAATGTTAACATAATTTTTAATCAATTTATGAAACCTGAATTCATGAAAATAAAATTTTTATAATTATTAAAATTATAATTAATTTTATCAAAATGATATTAAAAAAAAAAATAGACGAAAATTTATTGAACTTTTCAATTTAAAAATTAGTCAGGTCACTTGGGGAATATAGATTATAGGATAATCGGGTACAAAAACAAACAATTTGACGTTGAACTCTAGTTAAAAAAACGTATCGTTTTTAGGTCTAGGAATTTCGTAGTTCTCCGTTATCTCTCTTTTCTCCTTGATAAGAGTTATGGGCCAAGTTTCCTCAGGCTTCAATAAAACGGAGCTTTACTTCGAAGGACTTAGTTCACTAATATCGACTTCATCTGTGTTGGAGTGCTTCCAATTAAGCAGAATTCAGCTCAAAGGCTTTGTCCCTTGTTTCTTATGGCACCTCTTCTGGTAAACAAGGAAATTAATCCTCAGGGACAGTCGGCAATTTCTTGTTAGATTCTTCCAGGCAAGTGTGATGGACCTAATCTTGTCAAATTAAGGAAAATCAAATATCCTTAATTTGCTTAAAGTTTAAATGAATAATCCCTTTAAAGTAGGATATCAACTAAAATAAAATTTTAATAAAACTGTTGACTAGTTTTTTTTTTTTTGCCGAGGAGCTTGGCAATAGAGTAAAGCAACAAGATCGTAGCTGTGAAACAATGCCAAGCACTATGGGTAGGTGGCCCTGAGAAACCAGCGTGTGAAACGTTCCCACGTTGCCCTTGATCCGAATAATTTAATATATTGAAAATATAGCCCCAGAGGGGCTCAGCTCAAATGAAAACGAAAAATTTAGATACAAAAAAAATTGTATTTGAGAGGACCGGGCCCTTCGAGGCCCAGGGGAAATGGAAAAAATTGGATTAAAAAAAAATTACGAAAATTTGAGAGAACCGGGCCAAGTGAAAACGGAAAAATTTAGTATGTTAAAAATATTTTTGTATATGGGGGAGGGGATAATTAAAAATGAGTTCGATCCCCCCCTCCCGGGAAAAATATCTATATTCACCCCTGGTGTATAGGTGTGTGTCTATCTTTAGTGGTTGCCGACTGCTACGAGAGCAATGTTAATGCCAAGAAGTTCATTCACCTATACGACACGAGAGGCGCCACTAATCAAGACCCCCTTCTAGTTATGCCAAAATGCTTCTAAAAACAAACACTATTTTTGCCTAGTTAAAAAGGAGGTGATGAATATTCAAAGTCTCATATAGTTTAAGCAAATTTACTTTAATTTTTACTTTTTCTCACCTATTAAATATGTTAATATATTGAGAGAAAGTATTGGTTTCATGTCAAAAATTCTATGTCGTTTTGAGGTCCCCTGAGTACAAAAAAGTGGTTTTCGCAACATGGTCTGTCTGTCTGTGTGTGTTCGATGAAGAAATATTGAAGTATTCATTCGAAACCCAAAAATCGATATTTTTGACCCAATTCGACTAAAATGCCAGTACCAATAATTTTACTTCGCCGACAAGAGGTCCCTTTTCACATTCCGCATCATTTATTTCGCACAAAAAATCTGGTGTGCTATGCAACCAACCAAACCAGATTTTTTATATATGAATCCTTTATATGAACATTATTTTAAAAGGAGATTATTATTTTATATCATAGGTTATACCATGTTCTGACCATGCCCCCCCCCCTAGATTTGATCCTGGGTACGCCCATGGTCTGGGTCATGAGGGGGACAACTCTATGGGGAGAATGTTATTGTTTCGCATAACGAGTATTTCGCTTTAAGAGTATGATTCTGAAATGAATTATGCTCGTTAAGCGAGGTTCCACTGTACATAGAAATATAAAGTTTCATCCCAATTGGAGACAATATAGTGAGCAAAGCATGGCTAAAATTTTAGAAAAATCGATTTTTTTTTCAGTTTTTTTTCAACTTTGGACACCCCTAATAGATAGAATCTTTTACCATTGACATTGCTTAACTTTTGAAAAGTTAAAAACTATAGATCGTAAACATACTTTTTTGCATTCAGGGATGGTAAAAATTCTATTCAGGAGAGTCCTGAAAAAAAAAATGAAAAAATCCAATTTTTCTAAACTTTTAGCTGTGTTTTGCACCACTAAGCCACCTCCGATTGGGCTCAAACTACAGTATAGACCTCTATTTCTATGTATATCAATTATCTGCATATTTTTAAGGGGTAACGAGTTAAAAAAATCTAGAAAAATCAAAATAAGAGTCGCTTTTGAGCAGATTATTTATTAAAATTTAATTTTCTCTATATCTCTAAAACTAGAGCTGATGGCGCAAAATTTATGGCAAAATTTATATTTCTATCAAAAACATTGTTTAATTGGAATTCCTTTTTTTACAATTATACTGTAGTAAATAAAGAAAATTATTCCATTTCCAATAACAAATGAACGACTGATGTTTCTTTTATTTGGCCCCCCGGCACCCCCCTAGTTACGCCCATGAAAAGGACACAAGCATCTTAATAGTTTAAAATATTTTATTTAAAAAATAATTTTATTTGTGGGAATAGGTCCATTTTGAGTGGATACTAACGGAATAAAAATATATTTTTTATAAAATTATATCATTGTTAATTGTTAAGGCCAAAGCGCCTTTAACACCCGTCTCAGGAAGAAAAATAAATAAATTCCACCTCAATAATCAACCAAAAGTTAGAATATATTTATTTCCTTTATTAAAATAATTTTTTCATATTCATTTTTATAAATTATTTAATTTGTTTTTTTCTTCTAATTTGATGAATAAAAAAAAAAAAAAAACAAATAGTTTTATTACTTTTTTTTATTTCTTTCTTTAATAGGTTCTAAGAAAAGATGACGTCACGCGCATTGTTTGGAATCCGGTTTGTGTGCACCAAGCACGGTGACTCAGCATCTTTAAGCGACTCTCTCCGTCTCACTCGCACTCATTACCTTCGCTCTCTTTCTATTCAAATGCCATCTCTTATAGACCACAATATTTGAATTTTTGCTTTTTCGAGGAGAGGGTGGCCTTTTAGGCCCCCTCCTATCCCCTCCCCCTTTAGGTTGTCCCCTCCGTGATATTTATACTAATTTTATGAAAGTTTGATTAAATTAAGGATTATTTTCATTTTAACAAACTGGTTTATAGAATGGACAGCAGAGGCAGCACTTGCCGGCGGTGCCTTGTAATTATTATGCACACCATTTGCTTGCAAGTCTGTCTTTATTCAATCCCTAAAGAAAAAAAGTAAAAAATAAATGAACTAAAGGTCTCAAGCAGCGTTTCCCAACCTTTTGAAGTCCACGGCACCCCAAAGGTGCGTTGGGAATAATATTACACACTAGCGGCACCCTTCCTTTTTTTTCCCTATCAAATCGAAATTTTTTTCCACTCTGGGGCAAATTTTTTTCCCTTGCGTGAAAATCATTTGACCTTTTTTTTGGCAAAGCTTAATTTTTTCCGATCTACGGAAAATTTTGCCGCTTCAATTTTAATCATTAGACCTTTTTTTTAGCAAAACTTTATTTTTTCGCCTATTTATTTTATTTTTTTTAAATCTAAATATCTCGTGGCACCCCTTAGGCATTCTCGCGGCACCCTTGGGTGCCGGGGCACACCGGTTGGGAACCACTGGTCTAAAGGGATGAATTTTATTATTTAATATATTTATGAGAAATAAGCATCTCTTTGATTGAAGACAAAATATTTTGAAATTTTATTTTTTCTCAAAGGATTGAATTTTTTATAGATAAACTAGACGCAAAGCCCCCCCTTCGGGGGGGGTTTTCCTTCTGGGGGGGGGGTGCCCCCCCCCCCCCCCCTCCCCCCCTCCTAATACACATACCGGCAAAAACCTTTTTCCTTTTTTTTTTTATTTAATTGAGGGGTTTTTTTTATTGGTTTTTTTTTTATTAAAATATTATTTTTTTTGTAATATTTTTTTTCTCGCTCTCCCCCCAAAAAAAAAAAAAAATTATGCCGGAAATTTTAAAATTTAAATAAAAAAAAAAAAAAAAAAATAAAAAAAAAGGAAAAATTTTTTTTTTTTTTTTTCTCCCTCCCCCCTTTTTTTTTTTTTTTTTTTTTTTTTTTTTTTTTTCTTTTAATTATTTTTTTTTTTTTTTTATAACAAACCCCCCACCAAAAAAAAAAAAAAAAATATTTGGGGTGGGGGAAAAAATATGCAGTCTTTTATTCTTATAGTTAAAAAAAGTTTCGAATAAAATTTTATAAAAGCATAAAAAGATGAAATCAATCAATTTGGCAATTATTTCAAATGATGGGAGAGCATCAATTTGTTTTTTCAAATTCGATCGGCGCCCAGAGTGCAGCCAGGGAGCCTCGCTTCACTCTTGTCTAGGCTTTTTTTCACGCGCAGATTCGCTTTTCAAAAAGTTTCTATATCTCTCTTATTTTTCGTTGGATTTGTGGAAAAATGCAAAACTGGTCTTTTCAATCAATTATAAAGCTATAGACATTTTTTTTATTTAACTACGACCACATAAAATGGGGGTTTATTTATTGCCTTTTACATCTTCAAATTTTAACTGCCTCTTTCATTTTCTAATTATCCTAATTTATTGTTTTTTAATTAAATAAACACATTTAGGCCTTGATATTGATTGAATAACTTAGTATATAAAATATTCAAGCAAAAACAATGAAATTTTAGTCTCAAAACGTTCTGAAAATGATTAAAAATCGATTTTCCAAATTTATTTTGACATATTAATTTTTACTTTCTCTTAAAATTCAAAAATCAATTATTTTTTTAATGCTGTTCTATTTTGCTTTCAAAATTGTTTGAAGACCACCATGGGCGTAACTAGAGAATTTGACTGGGAGGGGGCCTGGGACCAGCTATCCTCCGGTGGGCCTGCAAAACCCCATATTTTCTCAATTTTTCTTGGGGTAAGGAGCTTTCTGGGGGGGGGGGGCATGAGCCTTCTGGGAGGGGGCAGCCCCCCGGCGCCCCCCCCTAGTTACGCCCATGTTCATCAGGTCCCATGATTCCAAAAAAGTGGTTTTTGCGACATGTTCTGTCTGTCTGTGTCTGTTTGTCTGTCTGTGTGTGTATCTGTGAACAAAATATCTCAAGAATGAAAAAAATCGGCCAAAAAGTACTAGTACTTGACTGATGTACTTTTTCTCTTTTTTCTAATTTTCTCAAAATTCATAAATCAATTATTTTTTAGATGCTCTTTCAAATGTATATTCTCGTTTTGCCTGCACACTTTACTCTTGTGCTTCATAGGAAAGATAGGAGAAATAGTTGCTATGGTAACAAAATATAAATATTTTCTCATGTTTATAAATTTTATATCTTGAATTCTAATATATCAGCGGAAACTAAATATATCTCGACACAAAAAAATCTGGTGTGATAAGCACAGAACACAACTGTGTGCTGTGCGACCAACTCCCCCCCCCCCTCTCCCCATCGCGTTACGTAATATTGCCATAAATTTATTGCTTATAAAAATTTAACTTGAAAGAATTTTCTGGTCACGGTCCTGTCTATAATGAATTAACGATTAAATGTGGCTTAAATATAGTGATATATTGAGAACTAAAAAGCTTTAATAAGCTTATTAAAAATGTTTCATTTTTTTTAATTAATATAAAAACTTTTTTTTAGAATGCTATATTGTACTAAAAATAAATGGACATACTATTATATATATAAAATGTCATTTTTGGTATTGTTTTATGTTTGTTATGGATTTTTTCCTCAAATTTTCACCGTTTGTGTGTACGAGCCGAGCCTCATTAGATGTCAAGGTTGGTGTTGAGTATGAGTTAGAGGGAGGTGTATCATCACTTTCAGCTTCCACAATTCCCTTTCATCCCTCTCATTTCAGCTCATATAACCACATTAAAAGTTTCATTCGCCAACATCAAACGCGGAGCAACTTAATTGCATCCACTGGCCGTCACATTCAATATGGCCGACAACCTACGATCATATTAATTGTACCAAGATTATTGTTTATTTAACAAAGCCAAATGAGACTTAATGGGATAATAGTCAAATAATTCAAACAACGAATTTATTTAATTGAATTTGATTTTTATATTGGGAAAAATATTGTAGCCTATTAGTAATTAGAAGTGCCATATATCAACATTAGGGTCCGACCGAAACAAGATTTTCAGCCGAAACCGAAACCGAATATTCGGCCTCAACCTTAGTTTCGGCCGAAACCGTAACCGAAACCGAAACTTGTATTTCCTATAAAAAAATTTATATTTTTTTTTTTGAAATTTTTTTTTCCCCTCCGTGAAAATCATTTTACCTTTTTTTAGGGAGACAAAAATTTTTTCTCCTTCAAGTGCAAATCATTTGACCTTTTTTTTTTAAGACTCAAGTTTCGGCCGGCCGAAAGTTTCGGCTACTTTTTGGCCGAAACCGAAACTACGGCAACCGAAACTACGGCCGAAACCATGATTTTTGGCCGAAACTGGCCGAAACCGTAACCGAAACCGAATATTCGGTCGGTTCCTAATCAACATAGTTGAGAGACCTAGTTCAGCCCGGACAAAATTTTTTAAAAATATATCTTATTTATTAACTTATCTTTTCCTCCTTAGATCATAGGTTTCGACTGCTGTGCCGCAGGTCTTCGTCAGTGAGAAGAGCAGTGTCGGGGCTACGGGGGGGGGGGGGGCTAGCGGAGGCAATCTCGAGGTCGAATTTTTTGATGATTAAAATAGTTTCTCCCTCCAGTATTCGTATACGATAAAAAAAGGGAAACAGAATCATCAAACCAAGGGCGGATACAAGGGGGGGTGGGGGGTAAAGGGAGTAATTACCCCCCTCCTCGAGATTTGAAAAAAATACTTTTTTTTAAAATTTATTTTTAATGTAAAATTTTAAAAATAAATATTTAAAAATTCGATTTGTATTAAATACAAATCAAATTTTTAAAAATATTGCGTCTCTAAAAAAAGGGAAAATATTTTTACGTACGGGAAAAAAATTTTTGGTTCCGCGAAAGAGGGAATGTTCCGCGGGCGGCACATGAAAAAAAATTTGGTTCCGCGGGCGGCAAAAATTTTTGTGTCCGGAAAACTTTGGTTTCGCTAAAAAAATTTTTGGAAAATTTTTGAATTTACCCCCCACCGAGAAACATCTCTGGATCCGCCCTTGCATCAAACACAATTCTTTATCTTTAGTAATTTAATAAAATTTACAATAAAATGAAATGGTCAAGGAGAGTCTGTTGATTTTCATATAATTTGTTTTGCTTCCAAAAACTTGTATATCTTTTTGTTAGATCAAATCTTAGGAAAATCTCAAGCTAAATAAAGTGAATTAGGGGTCGTCCACATATTACGTAATGCCTTTTTCCACGGTATTCTAGCCCCCTCCCCCCTGTCACAGTTAGCAATTTACAAACAAACCCCCTACAAATATTATGTTACAACATAGTACTACCCCCCCCCCCCCTCTCCGAATAAAATTTCTTATACAAAATTCATATCATTCGACCAAATCGGCCAAAAAGTACTAGTAGTACTATCAGTACTAGTACTGATGTACTTTTTCAGTTTTTTTTTTGATTTTTATTTTATTTTATTTATAATAAAAATCTCTATATAATATTTAAAATAATATTCTTATGGAATTTTGTTTTTCAGCTCTTGACAAGAAGAGTACACAACTTTGTCTTAGCTTACTGCAGGTAAGAGAAAGTTTTGTGCTGTGCGATTAATTTGTACTTTACTTATTTTTTCAAATAATTTAAAAAAAAAACTTTAAATAAATAAGAAATAGATTTAGTTAATAAATTCTATAAAGATAAAAATAGAAGGCGGGAGGCGGGAGTAAGATCAAGGCGCCAGTCAACAATTGTAGTGGTGGGAGCGAGGGAGGGAGGGATCCTGTCGCCCTCCCCTCCTTTCGTCAAATTAAGAACAGCTAAATAATTAACATGGGAAAGAAAAAAACTTTGAAAATTCAATTGTCTATAACTCCGCAACCTCTAATCCAAATTGAATCGGATTTTTTGTTATGAATTCAGAATTTTCTAGAGAATATTCACATGTAGAGAAAATTTATTATTTGTCCAGACCTCTCCCCCTCCCCTATGTGAACGACCCCTTATTATTTTATTTTTAATGAATTTGCCCTTAAAAGAGTACTTTTAGATTAAGTAAATGAATAGATAATACTTATTAAATTGTTATTTAATTAATGTAGTGTTTATGTAGGCTTAGCAAGAAAAACATTAGTTAAAGTTGCGATAATGATCAGCCGGGAATTGCTGACTGCAATATCCCCCCTTGAACAACCATTATGACCATCCCTCACCACTAGGAGGAGGCTGCAACCCCCTCAGGCCATTTAGATGAAATCTTTCAAATCGGGCCAGGATGTAATTTGAAACTAATAGGTCAGGAAATGATTATCGAAACGTTCCTATCTACTTCATATGATGAGGATCTAAAAGGGACTGTCATTGAAATGAATAGATCGTTATAATAAAACCCTCTCTCTTTAGTGATAAAGTTATTTTTAAAAATTAATACTTTTTAAGAAAAGAGAAGTTCTTTAAAAAAGGGTAAGGCTGGAGAACGGGAGTGGGAGGAGCGAAACATGAAAACAACGTGGAAAAAAAAAGAAATGTAAAAGATAAGAAATAAAGTTAAAAAAGATAAATTAGTTTCCTGGCAATTCACTACTGATAAAATAACAATTTATCTTATTTGAAATAAGTAAGAAAAATCCTAAGGATCTTTTATAAAATATAACGTAAAGTAAAAACATCTAGATTAATTAAATTTTAGATAAATTTCGAAAATGGGTCTCGCCGAAAAATGAAAGTTAAATAAAACAAAAATTCAATTAACATTTGTTTAGCAGGGCCGTAGACAGACTTCACGGGCCTCGGGGCTACTTAATAATACGGGCCTCCACCCTGAAATTTTTTTTCTAGTTTATAAAAGGATATTGTGGCCTTCATGCCAATAATTTTTACTTTCTCTTACCTATATGTATATGTTATATACATATTTATATAGAGAGAAAGTATTGGATTCATGTCAAAAATTCGAAGTCGAGATTTTGATGGATCTTCACGTTTTGAGGTCCCATGAATCCAAAAAAGTGGTTTTCGCGACATAGTCTGTCTGTCAGAATGTCAGTGTGTCCGTGTGTCTGTATGTCTGTGTGTCTGGGTTCAATTTAATGAAGGAATTGAGCTAGGAAGTTGAAATTTTATATTTAAGTTAGGCACTTCCCTAGGGCGTGAAAATAAGATTTTAATCAAAATCGGCCAAAGAGTACTAGTACTTTACTGATGTACTTTTTCAATTTTTTTTCGATTTTCCCAAAATTAGATCCAACGATTTTGATCAAAATTTAAAAATTAATTATTTTTTAGATGCTATTTCAAATGTTTATTTTCATTTTGCCCTCAAAATTGTTTGAAATACACTTCACTCTTGTATTTCATAGAAAAGAAAGGAGAAATGATTGCCATGGCAACAAAATATAAATATTCTCTCATGTTTATAAATTTTACATCTTGAATTCAAATGTACTGTACTGTTGGAAACTAAATATATCTAGAGACAAAAAAAATCTGGTGTGAAAGCACAGAACACAACTTTCGATTACCGAAGGTAAAAGAGTAAAAATTAAAAAATTTGAGATAAGGGGTCAATCATCTTAGGCCTTTTCAAAACCCTTATTATTTCTATTTTAATTGTGACTATTTGATTCATTCCGAAAAAACACGAACATCTCAAAAAAATAAAAAGTTGTATAATGTGCATTTACTAACACTCAGAAAGTAGAGAAAGGAGATAATGAGAGGAAGTGAGAGAGAGAGATTCCCTTTAAAGATGCTAGTTCTGTCCATCGTCTAAATAACCGGTTTTCAAACAATGGGCGTCATCCATTTTTCTCAGAAGCAATAAAGAAATAAAAATATATTTTTTATATTCGTCAAATTAAAAAAAAAATTAGATAAATTATTTTTGCTTGTCACACTAGATTTTTTGTGTTATGACATATATTTTGTTTCCGATAGTAAGCCCTAAATTAGATAGATTTCAAGATGTAGAATTTAATAAAATAATAATAATTTAATAATTATAATAATTTATTTGAGCAAGAAAAACGGTAAATTTTCATCAATTTTTTATTAGTTTACAAAGGAATATAATATTTCCAAATATTTCAGAGACGTATCGGCACCCCTTCTTCAGTGAATTTCGAAATATTTGGAAATAATGCCTTGTAAACTATTTTTTCTTTCTCAAATGTTAAAACCAAATTACCTTAAAACTTACTTTCATTTTAGAAAATATATAGCGCTACGAATTTTGTTTTTCACTATTATTGTAGCTATAATAATAAAACCTGTGGAATAATAACTTTGGAATCTTTTATTTAATTTAGAAAACAAATGTTTTTGACGATAACAAATTTTAATCAATCAGGGGGGGGGGGGGGGGGGGATGGAATGTAATTATTAATATATTTTTTTATACTTCATAAGTTTTAATTTTATTTTTTAATAAATTTATTTGTATATAATATGTCTTTGTAACAAGAGTGAACAGGAGAATAGAATACTAGAGGAGTGTGTTGGCGCCAAAAAAAAATAACCTCTCTGTTTTTGATCTCCGGGTATAATCACTGGAAATTTATCATATAACTCTATATTGTGTTTAGAAAGAAAATCTTTATAATTGAATAAAACATTTGATTTGTGCTGCACTCTTCTGGAAACTTTAAAAATTATACTTATAATTCTAAAAGTCTCCACAGGGTCGCAGCACTAATCAACCTTAGATTAATAATCATTATATAAATATTAACAATTAATTAATTAAATTTGTTATGTACCCGTCTTTGTAACAAGAGTGAACAGGAGAATAGAATACTAGAGGAGTGTGTTGGCGCCAAAAAAAAAACCTCTCTGTTTTTGATTTCCGGGTATAATCACTGGAAATTTATCATATAACTTATATTGTGTTTAGAAAGAAAATCTTTATAATTGAATAAAATATTTGATTTGTGCTGCACTCTTCTGGAAACTTTAAAAATTATACTTATAATTCTAAAAGTCTCCACGGGGTCGCAGCACTAATCAACCTTAGATTAATAATCATTATATAAATATTAACAATTAATTAATTAAATTTGTTATGTACCTGTCTTTGTAACAAGAGTGAACAGGAGAATAGAATACTAGAGGACTGAGCAAAATAAGAATAGACATTTTAAAGAACATATAAAAAATAATTAATTTTTGAATTTTAATCAAAATCTTTAGAGCAAATTTTGAGAAAATGGAAAAAAACTCAAAAAGTACATCAGTAAAGCACTAGTATTTCTTGGCAGATTTTAAAATTCAATCATGAGAATTTAAATAAAAATTGACTACACAAGTATTAATTTTTTTTGAACAAAGGCCGTTTTATCAAATCTTTAGGTCTATATTCATTAAAAAAATAATGTACACATTTTTAGGTATGTGACATTTAAAGAAAATATATTCATTTAATCGTATTAATAAGACAATAACACTCACACATTTTTCCCATTCACACACACAAAACATCGGACTGCTTGGGATCCGAACCCGCCACTCTTAGTGTACAAGGCCAGCACGCTAACCCCTACGCCAAGCCCGTGGGCAATATTTCAAATTTAAATTTTCCTCTCATTTTATAATTAAAAGGTGCTGCTATCTTGAAGAGATTTCTGAACTAGTCTCTTGATTTTTTTAACCTAAAATTTTGATGTCTACGTTGACAGTATTTAAAAAAAAAATTTTCAAATAAAAGAAATATATAAAGATTGAATATTTAAATATAAAGTGACAGATGTTTAAAGGATTTAATAATGTATCATAATTTTCTATTATATTCAAATTGCTCTTATTCAAGAAATACTTTAGTTTTCATTTTAAGTCTGATTTTTTCTTCCTCATAAAAAAAGAGACATTAAAAAAAAAAATTGTTTTTTCCTCTCAAAGAGGAATCCTCAAAATGCGTATCAAAAAATTGATGAACAAAACATCTAGAATTGTTGCACTATGTTCAATAGCAAATTTTATTAATGCAGCAGACCGAGTTATTATGCCAATTGCAATTGTGCCAATGACAGATGAATTCAAATGGAGTTTGCATTGGCAAGGATGGATTCTATCTGCATTTGCTTTTGGATATTTTACTAGTCAAGTAAATATGTTTTACTTTTGTACTTTTATTTTTAAATTTTAATTTAATAACATTTTATAATTTTTAGGTCATTGGTGCATGTGCAGCTAATAAATTTGGTGGTAAAGCCGTTTTATTATTTGCTGTGTTTCTTTGGTCGGTATCAACATCAGTGACTCCTCTCCTGGCAAAATCAGTGCCAGCTTTAATTTTTTGTAGAGTTCTTTTAGGCCTTGGTGAAGGTCTTGGTATGTTTTTTACATTTAAATATTCTATAAATATTTTTTTTTACTTTCTCTTACCCTCTATATGAAATATATATATATAGAGGGAAAGTATTGCGATAATGTCAAAAATTCACTGTCGAGATTTTGATGGATATACATGTTTTGAGGTCCCCTGCGACCAAAAAAGTGGGACCCGCAAATTGGTCTGTCTGTGTGTAAAGATTTTTAGCCTGAAGGAATTGAGCTACCGGATTGAAATTTTATATTTAAGTTAGGTACCCTCCCGGACACTCAAAATAAACTTTTCAACAATTGATAAAAATCAATTACTTTTTACATGCTCTTTAAATGTATATTCTCATTTTGCCCTTGAAATATTTTGAAGCACACTTTATTCTTGTACTTTATATGAAAGATTTCAGATTTTTCAAATTCACTTTTCGGCTCTTCCTTCTGTAGCGAGCTCTTAATTAAATTAAATGAATAGTAAAATTAATAAGTTGAACGAGAGCGAATTGTTTACATAAAAAATTTTATTTAATACTCAATAATAACAACAGTCAATAAAAAAAAAATAAAAATTAATTAAGGCTGCCGTGACCTCTACACTACCCTCCTTCCAGTGAAGGCTGCTTCTTCGCATTGGATACCAAATGACTTAAATAGAAATGCCTGGACCCCAAATATATATATTATATATATTATACTATATTATTATTATTATACATATTTATTAATATAACGGTTATCGTCAAAGTCTTAAATGGCCTAAGATGCCGAAAAGACTGAAGAGTGTGAATGTGAGTGCTTCTTCGCAGTATCTTTTTGGGAAGCGTACAGTGCGGCCTGAACGAGTTTTGGGGTCAATTTGTTTTGTGCAAACTTTATTATTGTCCTCTGTTCTTGGTAGTTCTTGCGGGCTCTGTTCTGGATTGTTCAGTGTGTACGTTGGTTTTAACCTGTCTATGGAAATGTTCTTTTTTTCATTATTGATTAATAGGGTGAAGTATTTGGGGTTTCTTTCTATTACTTGGTATGGTCCAGAGTAAGGTGACTGAAGAGATTTGAGGACTTGATCGTTTCTGATGAAAACACTTGTTGTGCTATTTAAATCTGAATGGACGAAGATGTTCTCTCTCGTGTGATGTTTTACAGGAACTGGTTTTATCTTCCAGATTTGATAAAATTTTTTATGTAAACAATTCGCTCTCGTTCAACTTATTAATTTTACTATTCATTTAATTTAATTAAGAGCTAGCTAGACTTCCATAGAGCCAATGTTAAATCTCTATGGGGATTTGCATGTTAATTTCGATTCAAAAGGGGGTCCCCGTTTTTTTATTTTTTAATACAAAAGTGACATATTTGTCACTCTTACTATCTTTCACTCATAATTACTCTTTATAACCTTTTGTTATCATTCATCAGTATGAAGAATCTCTGCAATAGTTTAGTATTAACTCAATATACCAAGTAGTTTCTCATTATAAGTATCATGTCAGTCATAAGAACTTAATTTTATGAAATATGAAGAATAGTACACCGCTATCAGTCAGGTTGAGCAAATAAATTTATATTGAATACATCAAGCATATGAAAGTACTGTCACAGCTTTATTTAAAAAAATTAAGAGTTTCACTGCTAATTAATATAAACAATTAACAATCACCTATATTAATCTGAACTCCCCCACCCTTTGGCTTTTAAGTTTTTCTATAACTGTTAAGGTACTATGTCAATTCTGGTTATAGATAATTATCTATAATTTCATAATTATATGGTAATTTTACTTTTCAGGATTACCCACAATTTATCACATATTTGCACATAATGTGCCAATTGAGGAACGATCGAGAGCCTTTGGATATCTGGTTGCTGCGGGTTCAGTTGGCCAAACTGTCACATCTGTTGTAAGCACCTATTCAAAATATACTTATATAACAATTACAAATTGGAATTATTTTTTGTATACAATTAAATTCGATGTCGAGATCTTGGAATATGCGTTTTATTCTAAAAAAAGTCAATCGCCAAATTGTGTGTGGTAAAAATATCACAATAAAAATTTGGCAACACCTCTTACAACTTTCGATTACCGAAAGTAAGAAAAAGTTGCGTGCTATGCTGGCATTCACACTAGATTTTTTTTGAAATGTATATTAGTTTTACAATTTACAATTAGATGTATATATACTGTATATATAGGCCTATATATATACATAAAACTTATAAATTAAATTTTTAAAAACTTGGCCATACCTTACATAAATGTTAATATTTATATATATTTTTAGATGTGTCCTCATTTAACCTGGCAGACAAGTTTTTATTTATTTGGAAGCTTAGGAATTGTATGGGTTCTAATTTGGCTTCTATTTTATAATGACAGCAGTTCACCAGTTCAAGATGAAATTCCTATTTTCGTTCCAAAGGTATCTTAAATTGTAATAGACTTTATTATTTATTGTTTAAGAAATAATTACGAATTAAAATTATTTTCAGGTTACTAATCCAAATGTGGCATGGTCAGAGTTTATAAGCCATTGGGCATTATGGGCCCTCTATATTGCTCATTTTGCAATGAATTGGTCTAATTATATTATAATGCAATGGCTACCTACTTATTTGGCAAGACATTTAGGAGCCAATACAGAAAGTATCAGTTTGACAGCAGCGCCGTATATGGTTAATAGTTTAGTCGGCATTGGTAAGATAATAATATATAATTATTATACTGGCTGGGAGTATTAAATATAGATGTATGGTATGGAGTCAGCAAGGAAAAGTAAAAAACAAATTTATACTGTTGACATTTCGAGCGCTTGTCACGCACTTCTTCGGGACAGTCTAACAAGTGTCAATTGTTACATATGACACTTGATACTTAGACTGTCTAAGTGTCAATTATTACATATGACACTTGAGACTTAGAATGTCCCGAGGAAGACAGAGACAAGCCCTCGAAACGTCAACAGTATAAATTTGTTTTTTACTTTTCCTTGGCTGACTCTATTCCATACATCTATAGATAATTTTTGGGTTTCGATTGAATACGATTATTCTTCAATTATTCGGTAATTTTAGCGAATCCGAAAAATATTACAAAATAATCGATTAGTAACCTAAAATAGAGTAAACAAATAGTTTTTCATTGTGTTTAATGCGTTTTCCTCAAAATCCCGTTTTTTATATCTATAATTTTGAAAGGCTTTAACTTTTTTAGTTTTTGAGATATCATAGTGTTCAGGATTAAATTGATGTGAGAGGCGTCCACTAACGGCTGGTTTTATTCTCCGGTTCCTTCTATATGTATATGATCCAGCAAAAGTCCTAATTGTAATATTATAGAATAGTTGAAGAAATAAATTACTTATTCATATGAATGGCTCGAGGGGGGCTAACCCCCAACTATGTAGTTCTGAGATATTTAAATTTTTAACTTTGTAAACAATAAAAACACCAATAGGAAGTTTTTTTTTTGCTACTGTCAGAGCACTAATGGCAATATCAGGCTGAGAAACAACTTGTATAACTAGTACTAGACAGACCTTTGCTCAATTGATGGTGCTGAAAAGTCAGATTTGTCAAAATTGTGGGTTGCACTATCTGCAGCCGTCCCCTTATATATATACACATCCCTATTTTCTCATGTAATTATTTCATTGATTTTTTTTTTTAAATATGAAAAATTAATAATGAACTTTTCAGGTTAAAACCTGGAAGAGAATTTTATCTTTTATAAAAACAATGAAATAATCAATGGCCCCTGGGCCGCAGCGCAGTGGTAGAGTTCCTGCCTTTTGTGCTGGAGGTCAGGGGTTCGCATCCCTTCTTAAGTGGCAAAAATTTATATCAATTGTATTAACTAACAATCAATTTAAATAAATAGAGAGTCTAAAGGGCATCCAATGCTGAAGGAGACCTTGAATAAAAAAAAAAAATGAAATAATCACATAAGTGGAGGAACTTTAAATATTGACACTCATTGGACTTCTATATATCGGTTATAATCAAGAACAAGAGAGTTGACTAAAATGTAATGCACAGCATGCAAATTACAAAAGACATCAAAATGAGACACAAAAGTCCAAATGTTATCCAATATTTTTCTAGAAAGCCTGTGTTTATACTGTGAAATTTTTCCGAATGTGTGATAATTTTTTGCATTTAATTTATCAAGAATTCTGAATCCAAGTGGTCACGCCTCATCGTCGTTCTTGAGGTGAGGGAAGAAGTAGAAGTAGGGAGAAAAAGAAGATTATGGATGCTGCGAAATTGGCTCAAACTTGAACTTGCGAACAGCCTCATCAGTATGTGAAATCAGGCGCCTATAGACTTGTATGGCCAAAGAAAACGAAAAAAATTTCTTCTATTTTTGATTTCAATGAAAATGAAAAATGAATGAATGAAAATGATTTTGTTTTATGAAACTACTAGTCCCAAAGCCCGCCTTCGGGCTGCACCCCTGGACCCCTTACTCTCCTCCGGCTAGGCTCCTGCCTGATTCAGGCGGGCAAGTTTATTGCCAATTTGGGATATTTCTTGTTGCAATGCAAGTGTTAAGGAAGGATCTTGAGTTCAAGTGTGGGTAGCAACTGGGCTGAAGAATAAGCCGTCGTACAGTATTTATATTTTTAGCAGTCGTACAGTATACAGTTCTATCAACAATCACTGGCGCAACAAGAAGAGTATCATTTCGTTCGCTGCTGTATACGATTAGCGATCAGTGGGCAAATATTTTAAAATTGTAGCCTTAAAAGCCCTACACTTTACTGCAGGACCAAACTTTAAAAAAGTGCAACTATTTTAGTTCTACTTTCTTTGAATTTGCCAATATTTTCACTGTTTTAATTATTTTATCTCTAATATAAATTGTTTATATTGCAGTGGCTGGACATTTTGCCGATAGATTAATTTCAAGACGATGGACTATTCTCTCTGTACGGAGGCTAATGACA
Organism: Euborellia annulipes; assembly: GCA_023213315.1. NCBI lineage: Eukaryota > Metazoa > Arthropoda > Insecta > Dermaptera > Anisolabididae > Euborellia > Euborellia annulipes. The sequence goes on from JAKCPI010031154.1 coordinate 25,592, forward strand.
AGCATTGGTCTTCTCGGACCTGGAATATTTTTATTGATATTTTGTACGGTCGATAATTTATTAGCTGCAGTTGTGTAAGAATTCATAACCTTTATTTGATAGTAAGAATTAAGAGTATAATTGAAATTCATATTAATTCTATATTTTAATTTATTATAGATTTGTTTCCATTTCAATGGGTTTGTGTGCTTGCAATTCTGCAGGCCATTTAAGTAACCATGCTGATATTGCTCCAAACCACGCAGGCATTACTTTTGCTATTTCAAATACTTTGGTAAGATCACTTTAATAAAATAAAATTTTATTAACTAACCGCCTCCTCCGCCTTCGTGTCTATCAAGGGAGTTTTACCTCTCCTTTGTCTTCCTATAAGAACCTCAAATACAAATTTGATACCAGTCCACTCTTCCCTTCGCATCTAGCAAGGTGGCTCCTTTTTTTGTTTTCCCAATAGGAACCTCAACCTTAGTTCCTCATATCCATAAGGACACTGGGATATATGATTTAGATTCTGAAATCTTTTAATGAATTTGGCAAAGATATTAGAGAATTTTCCTATATTATTTGAAGATTTTCAAGGACCTATCCAGGAGGTGAGGTGGTATCCAAGCCCTACTAAAATTAGTTTTTTTTTTAATTAATATTTGCATTCTAACTCACATATATATATGCCAGTATGTTTATTTGTTATTGGGTCAAATGTCGCCTGATCCTCAGGAGTCTAACATGACCTCCAACCTATCCGGGGTATCGTTATACCATATTTCCCTTTGCTGGAGACCTCGGGTTCGACCCCAGGGAGGACCCAGGATAAACAAAGAAAATAAACATTCTAGAATAAATTGTTAAATATATCTATGACTTAACAAGCCTGAATCTAGGCTTTCATAGAATATTAATATCTTATTCAAAGAAATTGATCTTGTAAACTATATAGCCTATATATACCCCCCCCCCCCGAATCTACTACTGCACTATTCCTGGCTTTCTTAAGGTTAGAAACACCAGGGGTAATATAGGGAAATTACTTTATCATTCACCGCCTGGTACTGAAACACAAATTACTATAAAAGTCCTACCTATTTTAGTTTTAACGAATTTTATTCTTTATTAATGAACCCTTGATACTTTTCTGCACAATAACATAGACATCAAATATACGTACAGTGAGTGCCACAATTAAGTCCCCACCTGATAGGTAGAGCCTTAAGTATATGGTGAAATAATTTTAAATTTGAAAAGGTAAAATAAAATCACCTGTACCAGATTTTAAGTTTTACCTTTTCGGACATTAAAATTATTTCATTATACACCATATATTATACAAATATAATATATATATATATATATTATACTTAAGGCTCTAGCTATCAGATGGAGACTTAATTGTGGTGAAATGGCCCTTGTATTAATTGAGTTTGACACACCTGGACTAGACTTTCCAAAACGTTTTCTATAAAGAGTACAAAATTTCATTTCGAAATTTCTAAGGTGGTCAAACGCAGCGTGACAGACAGACAATACTCCGCGATTATACTGTATATATATGTATATATACCAGCAGCAAAGCGGCCGGCCTTCTGGGTTCGATTCCAGGGGATCAGGGGCTGTTTGGCCCACCAATAAATTACTAAATATATCTATGACTAGTCAAGTTGAAATCAAGGTATTCATTGAATATTGCTATTTTATTCAAATGCAGGTATATATATATATATATATATACCGGGTGTTTCATAAGTCAGTTTACCAAGTAAGTGTATTTGTTAGAAACAAATAATAAATCAATTTTATAGTGGTGGCATCGTAGGCCATATTTTTTTAATGACACTGTTCGTGGAGATTCATATCTTGAAATGTTGCAAGATACGGTTTTGCCGGAGCTACAAAATAGTTCTTTATACGAAAATACCAACCTTATTACAGTTTACTGGTGAGGGAATTTCTTAATAACAATTTCAACGAGTGGATCGGAAGATGTGGCACGATTGATTGCTCCCCAAGGTCCTGCGATCTTACACCGTTAGACTTTTCTGTTTGGGGGATCATTAAAAATAAAGTTTTTGACGAACGGCCCCTATGTTCTGCAATTGAGATCAGCCATCGCAAGAGAATTTGAAGTCTTTTTTTTTTAACTTAATTAAATGGCCGTCGGAAAAGCCATTTGGCCAATGGCAAAGTAAGTGTGTTTCAGATATAGGAACCCGAGAAAAAAAATTTTTAACCGGGGCATATATCTGACTTCTTATTCTCCGAGATCCTTATACACTGGTTCACAAATTGTAAATGTGACCAGCGATTCTGGTCTCGGTGAATTTGAAGCCTTAAACAACAATAAAAATCTATGCAAACAGATTGTTACAAGTGTAAAAAAACGCTGTGAAAAATGCATTGAAGTTAGTGGAAAGCATTTTGAACAATTCTTTTAAGTTTACAACCTATGTGTAGTATAAATTCAGTTTCAATTAAATTACAATATAAATAAAATTGATTTATTTGCTTCTAACAAATACACTTACTGGGTAAACTGACTTATGAAACACCCGGTATATATTTACATGATTATTCGTTTATATATTTAGTCTATTTGAGAGTTGTTTGAAAAAAAAAATTCCATCTCTTTTCAAATAAAGCTCTACCTACTTAATATATATATATATATATATATATAATATAATAAGGTGCCATGGCCGACGTTTGTTTTTATAGGACCATCATCAGGGCCAAGCCATTGTCAATATATCGATCCTCCATTGGTCATATTGGCATTAATATTTTCACTATATATATATATATATATATATCTCAAAATCTATTTAAAAAAATTAAATTCTATTTAAAATAATTTTTTTCAGGCAACCATTCCTGGCATTCTCTGTGGCCCATTAACTGCAGAATTGGTTACAACTTCCCATGGTAGATGGTTTCCAGTTTTCGTTTTGGCAGCAGGAGTGAATTTTACTGGCGCAGTTATTTATTATAGTCAGAGTTCAGCCTCCCAAGTTATTTAATAAATAAAGGTATATTATTATTTAAGAATACCAAAACGATACCTGACACCACAAACGGTAAACTATATATTTAGTGCTATGTGATGAAAAAAAATATGAATTTTAAATGTAAATTAAATTTGAAACTCATTTTAAATTAATTAATATAATCTTACCGTGATAAAATATTTAATAGATCTTAGAAATATACATATTATTTTTTATAGGAAATAATTGTACAAATTTCATTAGTAATGAAATATTCTCTCTTTTTTTAGGGAATTATATTTATTGTACAATAAATTTGACTTCATTGTATAATAATTTTTTTTTTTTTATGTATATGTACAGTACATTTATTTTAAACATTATTTTATTTGTCCAATTCCCAAAAATCTTAAGTACTCACTTTTGGCTACAATGTCATCTATTTCCTTTCTGGGTGTAGGTGTTGTTGATGCATTAAGAGTTGTTGGATTTGGTTTTTTAATTAAATCATCATTTTTTATATAAGGGTTTACATTTCTGATTCCTAGCCTTGGAGATGTTTGTATAGATTTGATTAATGGTTCTTTAAATCTATCAACTGGATTTAACGTATTTTTCTTATATGCATTTTCTTCCCTTGTAATTTTTGATGGTAGATTGTTTTTGAAATTTGTTTGTCCAAAATTGTTATAAATATTATTATTAGCTGTTATTTCTTCAAATTTCTTTTTTAATAATTCCAAATTTTCCCTTTTTGATGATTCAATCGTATTAAAAAACGAATTTCTACTAGATTTCTTTTCAAAAGAATTTCGTTTTATATTCGTCTTTGTTACAGTAACATTCGGATTCTCAATTTTCTTTTTAGGTATTTCTCTTATTTTGGGTTTATCTTCAATCTGGTCTTTTATTTTATCACCATTTATTTTTGATTTGTTTTCAATTATTTTGGCCTTTCTTTTACTCTCTCTTGAATCATTTTTGGTTCCGGTTTTATCCAGAGGCAAAACAATAAGTGGAAATTTCATTTCTTCAGCAATTATCGGAGAAAGTCTTTTAATAGAAGATGAAGTTGGTAGTTTTTGCCTATCTATTAACATGTCTTTAGTTCTTTCTTTTTTCTTCATATTTTCATTTTCTTCTAAATATTTTTTAGTTTCTAATTCATTTGAATATTCATTCAATATACTATGTGAATTAATATTTTTTTGGTTGAGTAAAGTTTCAAGATTGTGCACAGAAATTGAATATTTTATTTTAGTTTTCTTCTCTTTTTTTCTGTATTTTATTGGCTTAAAATTTTTTCTTAAACTTTTACTCTGTAAAAAATATTTGATGTTACTATAGAAACTTATTTATGAAAATATAAACTGAAAAATCTTAACTACAAACCAATTTTTTAAAATTTTTGTTTTGTTTAAGGCAGGCGTTATTTAATCTGTATTCAATCTCCTTTAAATTGGAATGTGTACATTCTGTATTACTTTGTGAATTTTTTAGTTCAGAAGATGGAATTTCTTTCAATTTGAATAAAGATTGACTCTTAGGTAAGGTGTCATAATTTTTTAATCTAGTAAACCCATTAAATTTTAGTTTTATTCTAGTTTCAAATATTAATTATATAAAACACTTACTGGGTATATGAAATTTGAACTCTATAATTTTTTAAAAATTCTTCAATTTTTAAATTTGGATTGTAGACTGGATACTCAGTTTTCTCTACGCGAGGATTTTTCCTTTAAAAAATTATATAAATATATATATACATTTTATTATTATATAGGAGAAAATTTATATATAATTATTTCGAATTTTCACCTTTTATTTGAGTTTCAAATAAGGATTTTGCAAAATCTTGGTAAATTTAATTAAAACGTACATAACAAATATATTTGTTTTGTAAATAAATCAATAAACATAAAATATATATATATATAAATCAAATCTCGAAAAGTAAGAGAAATACGAACTTCTTTGAATTAGTTTAATTTAACGAAAAAAATAGCGGCATAAATCCTTTAGAATCCTTGATTCTTAGAGTGACAAGGGAAACGTGTAATATTTAAGGTTTGAGCAGAATAAAAACTACATTTTCAAATTTTAATCAAGATCCAAATTTAAATTTTATATGGTATTTTAAAAAAAAATTTGAACAAACAGCGCAGAGGAAAAAGAGACATTCTGCTGAAAGATCAGATAAAAGTTCAGAACATGAAAGTTTGGATCAAATAGATCCTCAGCCTGCTTGGAATACGCTTCAAAAATATTTCAAGAAGACTAATTGATGAAAACAGTTTATTATTCATATCACAAACATTCAAGTTAGTTATGCCGCTGATGGGAACAGGAACAATTTATATAAGAGAAGTTCATATTTTAATCATCTCGACAAAAATTTTATTTGATTAGAAAAATAATTTTTTTTTTTTTATTATCAATTAAATATATTAATTATGTTTATAATTACCGTTTTATTTTCAAACCATTTCGTATTTCAATAATTTTTTTTGCCGATTTCTTATTATATTTTTTCTCAATGCTGGAAAAATAAATTGGGGCCCTATGAGGATAAGGGCATTTATTGAAATTTCCACAAATATTAATTTTAGTACAATTATTTTGTAATTGATTGGTACTTTGTTTCTCATTATTACATTTAAAATACCCAAAAGAACTCCATTTTAGTAGAATATTGCTAAAACAAAAATAATATCAATTAGATAAATAATTTTAACAAATGATTAAATTAACTCACTTGATATGATCATCATCTATTTTTATCATATTACGGAAGAAAAATAGAATTACAATAAATTTATTTGGAATCAGATGATAAAAACATAATCGTTTTGTTTATATATTTAAGATAATTATGTTTATAATTAGCGCGCTCTTAGTTTGCTATCGTAGCTGCTTTCATCTCTTGTACAACTTTTAAAAAGATAATCCACTGTCATTTTCTAGTTAATATATTTGTTGTTGTTAATAAATTAATTATTATCATGAGATTCTAATATTACATTGTTTTAAAGAAAGAAAAATTATATTTTTTAAAATATGCAAATTTTTTGGTTTCCTTCATGTCAACGATTTTTTTCTAATATAATTTTGAAGGGTCTTATTTATTTATAATCACTTTTTAATATGACTCAAACTTTTTATTAACATCTATTTTTAATTTGACACTATTTATTTAAATATTATTTCTTTATAAAAATAATAAATTTGCTTAAACCTCTATGGGGATTTTGTTTTTACACGTTGGCATAAATGGGCCTTTTCATTCAATGCCGCAATTCACTTCCTAAGCATTGACACTCATATGATTATTTTTGATTAGTGATTTTTATTAAATTCCCATTATAAATCAATAATTATAAATTTATTTTTTAATTGAAATCACTAATTTTATTTAAGAAACGTTTTGTGTATATATAATAAAAAGGTATCTTTTCTGGGACTCTTTGCACCTGCTATAGATTATGCGGATGCAGATTCCGGCGCATGAATCTTTTGCCAGGCCATAAAAAAGTTGAGTGTTAAATCGCCAAAGGATATGTCGGACCGTGAGAGTGGAGATGACCAGCCTCAGGGGCAAAGTAAGAATAGTTATCCGCTTTTATTCACACCAAATGAAACGCACCATTGAAAATAATTCAATTCAAGAACCAATAAATCAATGCTTCCGTTTATTTATTTGACTTAATCCAAATATTTTCAAAGACAAGTCAAATCAAGATGGCGTAGTAATCTTAAACTTACTACTAAAATTTCATTGAGATTTAATTTGAATTTCATTTTAAAATAAATAACATTCATAAATAAAAATCAATTCGTCATCTAAATATTTAGATCAATTGATTATTTTAATATGTAAGTTTAGAATACAAGAAAAAAAAAATAATAGTTGGATCAACCCAACTACACCTGAAAGGGATAACAGTTTCATTATTTATTTTATAACTATTGATAGATCAAATCGACTTTAGTATTCTTGACCCAATTAACCAAGCCAACATCGAGTTATTTTAGAGGTATACGATCCTTATTTTTCAATATTTTAAAACTTATGTTTACATAATTAGCATTATAAAATTACTCAATTTATTAATAAATCTCTTATTTATTTTAGGTAAATATCACTCACAAGGGGGCGGAATGGAGGCTGGTGGAAATTCGGACTTTGACTCAGGTGAGAACAAAAATTTTAAATTTTTATTTTTATCCCCCCCTAGAATCCATATCTATCTTAATTACAACATGTTCTGTCAGAATGTCTCAAAGAATCACATTAAAAATTACAAGGACTTTTTTTTATCTATAGATTTGACAGCTTTCATATCTCAATTGTTTCTTTGACATTTGTTAATAATTTAATTAAAATTTATTTTTATATTTTATCTTTTTTTTTTAAATATTAGAAAATAATTCTAATTGTTTTTTTTTCCAAAAGAAAAAAAAAACAATGCTATTTAATAATTTTTATCTTTAGATGTTTTTAATATGGGAAGAATCATAATTTTTTTTTTTTTTTTTTGTTTAGAAAATATTGATTTCTCATTTAATTTTCTTTGAAAATAGTATTAGTTAGATGAAGCCCAATACGGATCACCATGCGCTGCAAAATTAAGTATAGATTGATTTAATACATTTCTGCCATCCGCCCATTCACTAATGAACAATATTCAATAGAAATGTATAGAACCAATCAATGCTGAGTTTTTGCATTGTGGTTAGATCCGTCCCAGTATACATGCATTGAACTTATTTTTTTTAAAGAATAAGTAAAATGGTTAACTCACTACAAATTTTGCTACCATATATTGTTCTATGTGCAAATTTTGTTATGAATTATCCAGTAAGCTTATATATTTTAACACAAACACACCTAAACAATATAAAGTTATTGTTGCTAATCCATGTTATTCTAAAAAAAATACCCGATTTATAGATTGTGATTGTTTTGATTAGATAATTTTCTTTTGATGAATAAATTAAATAATTTACAATTAAAAGAATTTCTTCATATTTTAGAAGAAATTTTATTTACTATATGAAAATCGAAATCGATACCTAACATTTGGATAAAAGCTAGCTCTAGTTTCATCATAAGATATAGATCTATATAAATTCCAGAAAAAAAAAAAAATTATTTGTTAAATAGAGAAATTTGATAATTTTGAATTTTATAAAATTAAAACTTGAGGTTAAATAAAGAATATCATTCATTGTCCATAATGCTGTAACTTATATAAATATATATATATAAGCTCAGTCTACAAAAATAGAAAAATTCAAGTTATAGTTGTAGCTGTTGAGTTGTATCAAGGAAGGGTTACAAGAGCAGAGACTGGCAGTCAAATTTTTTTCTCGAAGTATTTTATTGGGCCGAAGTTTCGGTGTCGATAGAAGCCCTCTTAATGGCCTAATAAGTGTCAAGAATATATATATATATATATATAATTTGCATTAGGCATCTATATCTGTGATCTTTCATTGAAAGATCTCTCATCTGAGGAGCATCAATACAATTATATATTTTCTTGACACTTATTGGACCTCTATCGAGACCGAAACTTTGGCCTAAAAAAATTTGGCTGCCAGTCTCTGCTATTTATTGCAACCCTTCATTGATAGGAAAATACCTCAATCTGTATTTCGAATTTTGATTTATTGTTTATTCAAATTATTTACAATTCTTATGCGCAAATATTTTCAAATTTCAATATTCAAAAGAAATAAAAAATGGGAAAAACAGGTGATTATATATTTGGGCCCTCAAAATTTAAAAAGCAAATTTATCATCAGAACTATCATCATATAACGACTCACAAAAAGTTTAGTATTAATCCCTTAGGAAAATAAATGAACCAAGATTAAAATAAACAACTTTAAATTATTTTGACGTAATGAACATTAATTATATCATTTTTAGGGTGAACGGGGTGAACTAAATTCCAATATAAAAGATTTTATTTATTTTCTAATTTATACTCATTTTTAAAATTTAAATAAGTTATTTAATTTTTCTGCAAGCTTAATCCATTTTCCTCTGACATATTAAACTATAACCAACTGTTTAAAACTAATATTTGTTTTGAAGATCTAAAAAATCTTTTAAGAATCTCTGTTCCAATTTTAAACATTTTTTGACCTTCAAAAGCATATATAAAACTCGCAAAAATGCTCAAGTTACAAAAAAATTTTATTTATTTAACTACCAATATTATTATAACATTAGTTCAAAAAATAAAGAATAATTATTTAAATCTCTCATTCAGGAGATGAAACATACATGTTCATTCATTCAATCGTTAACGAGTTAGATCGATAATCTGAAAACTAACAGTTTTTTTATTTTGAAAGAAATTTAAAGACATTTTCTTTCTTTTGTCATCCATTATTTGAAAATTTCTTATTTTTTAGCTGGAAAGTATTCCTGGGTAACTTCAAAGAATAAATACTAGCTGATTTTAAAGATCACTCTCTCAAGATATTTATGTCCTGTCTATAGCATTTTGATGATCCATATTCAATAAACCTGAAATAACATTAGCTTAAAATAAATATGTAAAATTTATGAATAATTCTACTCAATTACCCTATCGTTTTTTTTTTTTTTAATTATTATTCTATCAGGTTATTTCATTCATTTATAATAATTTTTCTCTATCAAAAAGGCAACACAGTAAATGAAGAGGTAATATTAAAGCACCCCCATCTGTTTTATCATATGATTATTTTATTGTTTTTATAAAAGAAGATTGAAATCTTTTTTGAAATCATCTTTAAAGTTTCCATTAAAAATAATTCATATTAAAAAAACAAAAAAACAATGAAATAATCACATGAAGAAACGAATGGGGAGGGTCCTTTAATATCTTATATGTCTCTCCCTATAATGTTCTCACAATACAAAGACAACACATATTTATAAACTCAACTAACGATACTTTATTATTAAAGAAAATTTATATATATGTCATTTCAGTGAATAAGTGATCAAGTAAAAGTTTGTTCAAATGTGGCTTAAGAGAAGCAGGGAGGTATTTTCTTCGTGGGCAAGTCAAAGTCAGGCCCTGGCTTTAAAACAGGGGTGCGTTTTTATCCATCTTCAGCTTTGTAACTTTAAACGTCGTGTCCTGAAAAGTAGAGAAAATTGACTTAACCACTTATTCATTGAGATGACACAATATATATATATATAATTTTTGATAAATGTCAATATCATTGTTGTCAAAATCAAAATTCTTTTAAATTTGGAAATTTTTAGCAAAAATAAATAAATTATTAAATATCTAAAAATAAATCTGGCTAATGAATTCATAAATTTTACATAATACTTATTTTAGGCAATTTATGAAATTTATTTTAGTCTTATTGAATAAATTATATTTATAGATATAGAGTGCAGCTATTATATTCAGGGCCACCGATAGTGTGGTGGGGAGAGGGGAGGGGACAGATAAATCCCACGGACCCTCGAGCGAATTCTACACTTTAATAAACATTTTGTAGATCTTAAAGATACGAAAAGGCATTTCTGTGTTATGTCTTGTACAGTGAGCGCCACAATTAAGTCCCCACCTGATTGCTTTAGCCCTAAGTATATGGTAAATGGTGAAATAATTTTAAATTTGAAAAGGTTAAATAAAATCAACTGTACGTTTTACCTTTTTGGTCATTAAAATTATTTCACCATTTACCATATATTTAAGGCTAAAGCTATCAGTTGGGGACTTAATTGTGGCGCTCACTGTACCTCGTAAATCTATACAAAAAATATAATTATAATAACAACATCTACAAATAATCTCGCATGCTAGGGATTATAAAATTTTGAGTTATTGTTTCCCAAAAATTTTCGAGATTTTTGAAAAGTGGGAGAGCAAATTGCTTGCACTCCAACAATAGTTCCAATTTATTATAATAAATTCTCACCAGACATTTTATAAAGAGCATGGAGAGTTGCAGGGCCGTTTTGTCCAAAAAGGGACATGGCATTAAAAAGCTTTATTTTAATACCGTAATATGAAAAATTATATTTTTCATTTTTTTTTTAATTTCTACATTCACATTGATAATAAATTTCTCAATTTTTCCCATCTCTGCTGCTGTTTAAATATTATTTTTCTATTTTTAATTAAAAACAAATATTGTTGGCCCGTTGTGTATTTTGTCATCCATTTTGACCAGATCATATTCGATGACTAGTAAACGAATTTTTAAAACTTACGTCACTGATGATCAGAACGAGACAAACGATGACCTAATCGCCGCCCCTCCCTCCTTACCACGTCCCTCCGCCCCTTCTCGTCAGCTGTTTTGGTATGAGTCGCCACGTGACGCAGTCATATCCGTGACGTATTATGACGTCACCTTCGCGGATTCGGGTTCGGGTTGAACATGTTGCCCGCGCCGCATTCTTTAATGATGAATCGTTTTATTCGAGGGGATGCCTTACTTACTTTGCTTTTAGTCATGCGTTATCAGTTGCATTCGCCGGTTAGACACTTCTTCTTAAGTTCCTCATGCTGTTTTTTTTTTAAATTTATCTTGTTTTTTGAATTAAAAAAAAAAAATTAAAATGGAAAGTGAAGGGCAAAAATTATGGCGCTACAATCGAATACTTTATTGGTATCCCCCAGGTATGTTTATTAAAAATTTTTAAATTAAATAATTTCACCCATTAAAAAATTTTTTTTAATAATTAATGATTTTAATATTTTTTTAAATTTCATATTTAAATTAATTATATTTCAAACACCCACTCCCCACTAAGAAATTACATATGATTATGTTTATGTGATTTATAATAATTATATCAATATATTTGAGACCGTAGTGTTAAATTTACTTGTGGAGACGAATCATCACATAAATTTTTTTTTTTTTAATCCATAATTTTTCTTTTTATATAAATTTGGTAATTCGGATTTGGGAGTCAAGATCCTCCCTCCCCCAGAAAATTTAAAAGTATCATCTCGGAGGGCCGAAAATATAATGTTTTGGACTTGAAAACTTACGTAGGTCTTTTGAATTTGTTTTAAATATTAATCATAAAACTACTGTCGGATCATGCTTAAATTGAAAAAAATCATAACACCCCTAGTGGGAACATCCTGGTGGTGCCTCTGCATATTGTTCGAAACAGGGGAGTATTTAGACATTTGCCGCCTCTAGGACTCTTGTTCGCCCCCCCCCCCCCCCTTCTTCAACCACCTCAACACTGAGAACACAAAAATTATACTTTTATTATATTTTTCAGATTCATGCATGCCCTTATATTATATTCTCCCTTTGTTAAAAAAAAAACTGTGTTTAGTTTTTTAACAACTATTTTTAAAAAGCAGTTTTTTTTTCACAAATTTTGCCGCCCCCATGCGAGCGCCTAGTCCGCCTCCTCGTAAATACGGCCCTATTTAGAAAATAAATAATAATTTTTGCACTCCTTATCTCAACTTAATCTGATTAATATATAATTATGTTTTATTTTATTTGAATATAGCTATAATATTGTCCTATTTTTTATTTTTCCTTATTTAGCCTAAATTCCTCTGGTTAAAAAAATATATGGGAATTATAAATATTATATATATAAAAATCAGTGACGACATGAAACAGAAAACAGGTTATTATATAAGAGATTTTGAATTTGATTTTTAAAAAGAAATTGATTTGCCCGCGTTTGGCGCCAGCTCCGCAGTCGCCATGGACCCCCAACCCTCAATCCCTCTCCCTCCCTTAAACTCACCCTAACCAGGGTCAAGCTCGGTCACAATCAGAGATGATCGAGGTCTTCAAACTAATACACAATTTGTTGCCTTAGGCCCTTCAATATGCCTTGGCCTACTCACTATACGACCACGATACCCCAACCATTACTTCAAATTAACTAACACCCTCATCACCACCCCCTTTTGATACCACCCCCATGGACGCATTATGATTATATCATGTTTAACTCTCGACCATTATGTGATACTTTTCTACAACTAAAATGTATAATTTCATTATTTTAGTATTTTAAAATTAAATTTAATTGATTTTTTTTTGTTTTAATTTAATTTTTCATTTTAATTTTTAGGTCAGCAACAACAAGGTGAACAAGAACTCGCTACAAAAATGCTCCAAATACAATCAAAGAGGTTTTATTTAGATGTAAAACAAAATAGAAGAGGACGCTTTATAAAAGTGGCTGAAGTAAGTTTAGACTCATTTTAATAAAACATATTGATTAATAATTTTTTTTAATTTAATGTAAAATTCTTTTGGAATTTTAGACATTTGATTTAATAATCACCTTTAATTAATTGAGTTTGTTTTCTGTTTAACTGGGGTTTATTTTAAAATAAACATTTATCCTCTTATTCTCCCATCTTTCATTTACTTTTAGATTCAATCTAAAGTAATTAAGTTTACCTCACAAATCATTTTTTTTATTTTTATACAAAATCTACCTGAACAAGAACACGAAATGATTTATTGAAATGTTTTATTTTATAGAAATAAACCACAGTTAAATCTTTTCAATTAATTCAATTTCTTAATGTTCTTCTATTTGAGAATATATTACCTGAAGAATAGAAGCTAACAATGAGTTTGACAGATTGATTTATCATATTTTATTAGATCATTCTTGAAAAGAATCCAGATTAGGGTTTATTTTTTTTGGTTATCCCCTCATCATATATCTAATGTTAACTCTCATATACTCATTTCAACCCTTTTTATTTAAAGATTATTATATTTATAAATCTAAATATTAATAAAAAATATTAAAATACAGTAGTGTGTTGGTCAACGCCGAGGCAGACCGATATTTGGCGAGCTCCTTTATCTTTGATAAGAATTAGTTATTACTTCATCCCACAAAAATTAAAATATTTTATGTTTATTTTAGAACAGAGTGAATTAGAAGAAGTGTAACTGCAAAACTCATCCCCTCAACTTTTGGTAAACAACAAAAAACTCTATTTGATGTAATCAGAGTGGCTGTTACAGATAGATGAAAGGAGGATGCAGCAGGAGTTGAACCTCTAATAAAAAAAATTCTTTTTCAGAACGTTTTGGAATGTTTTATTTACTTATACACGTTTTGAGGTCCCCTGAAATGGTTTTCGCGACATGTTCTGTCTGTGAGTCAGTGTGTGGTGTGTCTGTCTATGAACAAAATATATCTAGAACGAAAAGAGCTACGAGGTTGAAATTATATTTAAGTTAGGCACCCCTGGGACGTGAACCGAAGCTTTTGATCAAAATCGGCCAAAATGTACTTTTTCGATTTTCTCAAAATTCGCTCCAACGATTTTGATTACAATTCAAAAATCAATTATTTTTTAGATGGTCTTTAAAATGTATATTCTCATTTTGTCATTGAAATCTTCTGAAGACCACTTTACTCTTGTTTGTACTCCACAGGAAAGATAAGAGAAATGGTTGCTATGGTAACAAAATATAAATATTTTTCCATTCTTATAAATTTCACATCTTGAATGTACCGTGCTGTCGGAAACTAATCATATATCGTCGCGAAAAATCTGGTGTGACAAGCACAGAACACAACTTTCGATTAGGTAAGAGAAAGTTGTGTGCTGTGCGACAGTCACACCAGATTTTTATTTATGCGATGGAGGCACAAATAGAGGATCTTAAAACCAGAATCCTGATTTCAAATTCAACAAACCTTATCGAACATAAAATGCATTTTACCCAAAAGAGGAGTTTTGCAATTAGACCCTTAGGGTTAATTATTGCTTAGTATAATTCATTTATGAATAAACAGCTAAAATTAATATCTTGTTTAGAGAAAAAAAAAATCAACATTTTCATTAATATAAAATGGAATTCTTTTAACAGATTGGTGCTGATGGAAGACGAAGTCAAATCTTCCTCGCCTTATCTACTGCAGCTGAATTTAGGGATCATTTATCATCGTTTAGTGATTTTTATGCCTCCCTTGGACCTCCCAATCCCGAAAATGTACCGGAAGACGGAAAACTTAAATCGGAAATGATGATTAAAGATAATCGGCGTTACTACCTTGACTTAAAAGAAAATTCCCGGGGTAGATTCTTAAGGGTGAGTGTAAGTGCATTTTTATATTTAACAAATTAAAGATTATATTTGTTTCTAAGATATGGTATACTGTAAGTTTCGATATTTATTTAGGTTTCACAAACGATAACAAGAGGAGGGCCTAGATCCCAAATAGCTATTCCTGCTCAGGGTATGATTGAATTCCGAGATGCCCTAACGGACCTTCTAGAAGAATTTGGAACTGACGATGGGGGTTTTAAAGGGGAATTACCTGAAGGCAGGCATATGAGGGTGGATAATAAAAACTTTTATTTCGACATTGGCCAAAATAATCGTGGTATCTACATGCGTATATCGGAGGTGAGCTTTGATTTTCTAATTACTTTTATTTTATTGTATTTAACTTACTTTTAATTAATAATCTACTCACCCTATATGCCAAGCATTGTTATTGATGATTGCAAGGTGGATTTTTAATTGAAAATTCAGTATCTGGGAGATTAATTGTTATAATTATGTTTTAATTCAATTAATAAGCCTCAATATAAATATAAACAAACTAATCAGAGAGTAGAAATGAATTTTTATTATGACTTCGATAGTTAATCTCCCTGAGTACCGAATTTATTTAATTTTTCTACACTTGTCATCATCATAAACATTCTTTTTCTGTTTAAATTGATTAATCCATTTGCATAAAATTCTAAGTTTCGGCTTCTTTATGTAAAATTATAAATTTTCATAGATGTTTGATTGCATTCAACCAAAGGCTATCTGAATTCAATCATCTATGTAAATTTTTTTGATTCGAAAGTAGTCGTCGTGTAGAGTTGTTGAAACGTGTTATTTTATACAAATATATTAACGCATTTAAATTGGAAAAATTGTTTTTATAATAACAAAATTAATACCATTAAAAATTTTAAAACTGAGGAACAAAGTTCTCCCGAATAATATAATATTTATACTATTAATAAATGCTATAAATCAGTGGTTTCCAAACTTTATGTTACGACGTCTCCCTTGAAAATATTTCATCGTATGACGCTCCTGTGGGGCTCCATTTTATAAAATAATACAAAGAAAAATGTTTTATTTTTATTTATTTATTTTATTAATACAAACTTACTTATTTTATTTATAAAACTTTTGCAATTATTTAGAAAATTTCTCGCTGTGGCTAATATTCGCGCCTCCCCCTTGACCAGTTTGGAAAACGCTGCTATAAATATATATAGCTGATTAATAGTAATGCAAGGGTGATCTAAAATTTCCAGGACTCATTCTTTAAAAATTAAAGTTCCTCCTTGTAAATATAAACAATTTTTCCACTGCCCCTTCCATTGCTAGATGCACAGAGTAAATTCATCTTCTGGAATGCTCTTCAGCATATTTTTTCAAATATCAATCATTTGAGACAAATTTCAACCCTTTCATGGGTCTCTTGAGTACCTGAAACAGGAAAAGTCCCCAGCGGCCAGGTCGGGTCTTATATGGGAGGGGGGAGGGGGGATGACAGTTATTAGTTTTTGTGCAATAATGTGCGAAGCTATGATTTGGGTGCTGTACTATGAAAAAGAAGCCTGTTCATTTTGAATTGCTCATTCGCCATTATTGTAGAAAAAAATACCATGACCGTCATCCTCCACCTCTCGTTCTCACCAGACCTGGCTTCCGTGAACCTATTCCTGTTTTTGAAAATTCCTCACTCAACTGATGAAACTAAAGAAAAATTCGGAGGAAGAGTTAGTTGAATAGCATTGCAGAAGATTGGCTCTCACTCTCTCCTTCTACCACTGAAAAAGGCAATGGAAATAAAGTTCTTTGAAGGAGTCAATATTCAATGACATAAATTTTGAATTCGTGTGACTTTTGCTCAACCCCATATAATTAAAAATTAACAAAAACACTAAAAGATTAAAACATCACTAATAATTTTGAATTAACTTTCTTTCTTGATTAAGATCAGGGAATGGCCAAAACGTATTTTATACACATATACAGGTCTATTCTCCACGTTAACTTTTAACATCTGAAATCAGCTTTAATTCATTTTAACACCGCCTTGCCTCAAATTGCTATTTTAAAAATTTTAAAGCCAAAGCATAAAGATTTAGTCAATAGTGTTAAAAATTAATATCATGTAGTGGGTGCTTTTAATATTTTAACGCCGTGTTTAATACATCAAAATGGCTTCTTTAATCAAAAAGATTTTGACAGCTTTGAGATAAAACAGCAACATGTTAACGTCGCTGTTAAAACTTGGTTTAGAGAATAGCATTTTTTAACGCTGGTGTTTTTACTTTATCTAATTTTTGATGTTAAATTTTAAAGTCTGTCTTTAGAGAATAGACCTGATAAACGCATACTAATAATCAATTGCTATTTTTAAAACTAAATTTTTTATTCACTTCTTTAAAAGGAATTAATTATGCTTATTTCCTCATTATCACTATTATTCCCATTCATTCATATATTTATTGATAAACAAAATCCAATAAATAATAGTAAAATATAAACATGTTAAAGATAATTATATCATTATCATGACCCCATATGATTTCATGTTTTCCCCGAAATCTGACCTTGAAAAGAATGATTCATATTTTTTTTTATTTAAGCGTTAAAAATAATTATTCTTCATCAACTTTTTATTAAATTCTAATATATGTTTGCAGGTTAAAACTAATTTTCGAACAGCTATTACTGTACCTGAGAAGTCTTGGGCGCGGTTTCGTGATATTTTCGCAGATTACTGTGACAAAATGAAAGAAGGTGTCGGTGCTGAAAAACTTTCAGTAGGTGCCGAAGGTGGACCAAGCACTAATAAGTGAACTTATATGTAGATCTGCCTCCATATTGAACTTTAAAGAAATTAACAAGAATGTGTACTCAAAGTGAGGATGCCCCAAAGCTGGTCATAGTCTTGATCAAGTAAGTGTGACTTAGTTCAACAATGTTTCGTTTAACATCATTAATAATAAAAATAAAAAAAAACACTTCAACAATTTGGAATTAAAAAAAAAAAAAAAAACCATTTGCATTTTAACTTAGGCTTGGAAATAGATTGACTAAATTTTCTGCAAAAAAAAAAAAAAAAAAAAAAGATTTCAAATTGTTAAAAAGAAAAAGATTAGAGAAAACATCTTTAAAAAAAAAATAGGATTTGTTTAGCATGAATGACTTTCCATCCAGAATCAAAAAAATAAAATAATAATTAAAAAAAAAAAGAAAAAATGTAAGAAAAAAAATGCACAAAAAAAAAATGCAAAATGAACTAAGAAGATGATGGTTAACTTTTAGTTTTCTTGGGATTGCTAGTCGAAAAGGAAAAAAAAATTATATTTGACGATTGAATAGTTAATTAGGCATTAACAATGTATTAGTCTGCTGCTCAGTTTAACTAAATTATTTTAATTGTTTATGCAATATATTTGACAAAGAATCTATGAAAAGAGCATGGTAAAAAGGGTTTGAATTGCTTCTTAATATCCATCCATGATTAATATGAATATAAAACTTAATTCTTATATTGATCATCCCTTATACCATGGATACTATCTTAGTGTTAATATTTTCCTCTATCATATATAATTTTATATAGATAAATAATATATTTAAAAAAGATTACTCCTTTACTCTCTTCTCTCTTCTTCTATTCTTTTTTTCCTCACCTTTATTTATGTTTATCCTAGACCTTCCACTTCTTTTCTACTTGTTGTTTGTTAATTTCAAAGTGGCTGGCCACATTTCAAAAAAATAACTTAAAAGTAAAAAATTTGTTATATAAGAAAATATTAATTATCTTATTAATATTTAGAAATAGTATAAAATGTTTGTGGCTATTAAGAAGGAAATCCAGTAAATGTTTTGCTGAAGACAATTTAAAAATAAAATTTGTAATTCTTGTTTTATATATAAAAAAAAAAAAATAATATATATATATATAAATATAATATATTAAAACTTTATTTTTAATGATTATATACAGTTAAATTTTAATTTGTTAATCATCTAAATAAAATGGATAAATGGAATGTTGAAATTTTAATGGATTCCGAATTTTTGTAAAAGAACAGATTATATTTCTTGCCATGTATAATATAGATATATATATATAGAAAGAAGTATTATCAAAAAGTTTTTATATATGAATTCTTAACATGTTACTTAAATCAATTCTACTTACAGTCGGCTCTCGTTAAATCGCTAATTTTATTTATTTTAAAATTTTAGATCATAAAAATATCCGTTCCAATAAAATAATATTATAGGTCGAAATTTTATTTTAATTCACTTAATTTAATTATGAATTGATATACCTAATTGGGGTTTATCGAAGTGGGCTGTAAGGGGTAGCTAAGCCAGGGGGGTGGGATCTAAAAATGTCCACGGAGCAATTAGTAAGACTGTTCGGCTTGGTAATATAATAATAGTGCTGAATAAGAAAGAATTTATGACTTCCACAAAATAACTACTAGTGATGATGATTTTATTTTATTCCTCTCAAAAACCCTCCTCACCTGGCCTAACTACTCAAATTTTATAATTTTCAGAATTAAATTCTGAAATTTTATTATTTTTTCTTTTAAATTATTTAATAAAAATTGGTTTAAGTTGAAATTTATAAAAATGGATGTGTTACGTTTTAGCATTAGAATTTGGTTTAGGGGCTACAGTTTGTTATGTATGTTGTATGGTGTTGGTGGATTTTGGCAATGAAAAAATTTCACTATGTACCAGAAAAATTAAAAGATTTCTTTTTTTTTTTAATTTTTTTTTTATTAATAATTGTGTTCATTATTATTATTATTATTATTATTAATTATTATTATATTATTATTAAATGTTATATAGGCAACAAGAAAACTAAAAGCTTTAAATGATGATTTTTATTTGATCAAAATCTATTTCTGTTTTAAAAATATATTTGATATATATATATAAAATTTCTCTAAAATATTGTTTAATTTTTATAATCACAATATTGTTATAAAAAAAAAAAGAAACTTTACATCACATATTCAACTTATTTTAAATGTTTTAAAAAAAATGAAGATCACAAAAGTGCGTGGTATGTTTAAAAAAAAAAAAAAAATCTAATAAAACTCGATGCAGTGAAATTTCATCTTTAAAAAAGATTGCAATATAGTGTGTCAGTGTTACGGAATCGAAATAATTCTTTGTTTTTAATATCATTCAAAATCAAAAAAAAAAAAAATACAAAAAATGATTAAAAAATAAAAAAAAATAAAAGTAAAAATTTAAAAGAAAAGAAAAATAGTCAAATTAAAAAATGTGTTTTGGGTCTCTTGTGAAAGACCTTTGGCCTGTTTTATTGTTTTTTCGTTTGTCATTGTGAATTTAGAAGAACATATCTTACTAAAAAAAAAAAATGTTAAAACAAAAAAAAAACATTCAACATCAAAATTCTATTGGGGCCGTGTGTATAAGTGAAGAAAGAAAATGTTAAAACAAACTTGATATTTGTTTCTTTAGCAAGTACACTGCCATTTTTTCTCCCCTAAAGATATACAAAAATAAATTAATTAATTAAATATACAAAAAAAAAAAAAAAAATATGGGGATTCTGAAAACTCACATATTGTGAGACGAATAGAAAATAAATTACAGACACTTAATATACAGGAGAAACATTAAAAGAAAAAAATAATAATAAAAAAAAAAAAAAAATAATAATAAATTGAAAAACAAAATAAAAACAAGGTGGGATTTCTGTTTTTAATATTAAATATTCTTCTGATAGTGTGTGTTAGAAGTAATATGTTATATATAAAAAAATGAACATTTATTGTTATTTGGTTATTTATTTATTGGAAACCCTAAATAATAAAAATCAATGCAAAAAACCTATTTATTTTTAAAATGTTTGGCTTTCTTAGAGAGGTTTAAAATAAATATAATTCTTCACACTACAAATTGAAATAAATAAATAGCGATAACTAATTGATTAATAATAAGAAATTCTTTCAAACCAATCAAACAAAACAACTTCAAATGCATTTGTAGCAATTTTTTTTTCGTATTGTTATAGTAGATATTCGTACTTTGTTATACTAACATATTTTTTTTATTTAATTTCAAAAAACATAATCACAGGTCTATTCTCTAAAAACAGACGTTAAAATTTAACATCATAATTGGCTGTTAAAAAGTAATGTAATAACAGCAGCGTTAAAAAATGCTATTTTCTAAACCAAGTTGTAACAGCGTGTTAACATGTTGCTTTTATCTCAAACCTGTCAAAATCATAATCATACTTTTTGGTTAAAGTTACATTTTGATGCATTAAACACGGTGTTAAAATATTATAAGCACCCCCCCCCCCTACATGACATTAACACTTTTGACTAAATGTTAACTTTGGCGTTAAGTTTTTGCTTACAGAGGCAAGGAGGTGTTAAAATGAATTAACGCTGATTTCAGATTTTAAAAATTAACATTTTTGCTTTGAGAATAGACCTGAATGAGATTTTAATTTTTTCTGACTCAATAGACTATAATTTTGTCTTCAATTTAGACACTTTATTAACAATTTAGTTGGGAAAGACAAAAATTTCATTCATTCGAATTTTTTACTCGTAGTGGTCTTTGACAAAATTCAAATTCTAACCAGAATAACAATATTCAAAAAATAGTATAGACAAGGATTTTAAATGTTTTTACAGTTTGTTCCATATCTTGATTTATTTATAATTTAACTAATTGTAATTTTTTTTGTTTGTAGATGGCCGTAAGGATGATCAATTTTATTATAAGGACATCGGACAAAAATAAATACTTTTGCGTATTATCTGTTTATTTGTAAATATTTCGATTCCAGTGACATAGAATCATCCTCAGTACAATTAACAGATGTTTTGCAATTTGTTGATTGTACTGAGGATGATTCTATGTCACTGGAATCGAAATATTTACAAATAAACAGACAATACGCAAAAGTATTTATTTTTGGCCGATCTCCTTATAATAAAATTGTAATTTTTTTGTTTTTTTTTTTATATATAATATCTCAATAGATATGCCTTGAAATTTTCAATATTTATTATTACACAATTCTCTCGCAAAATGGTGCCTCTTTCAATTATCCTTTGCTATTAAGTCAATAATAATAAAGTCTCTATTGAGAGACCATCAGTCCATCTTGAAGGAGGACTGCCATCCTATTTGTCTTTAAGCTAGCCTCATTATAAGAGAGCATTTTATTAAGGACCTTCATCAATTTTGTTTTTAGCGAATCCAGATATTTCTTGTTTTTATCAAATAGCCGAATTTCAAGAATCCTATTTTTGTTTCTAATAATTGACAAAATTTCTATTAAAATTTTTGTAGAATATATCATTATGAAATAATTACATGACGATATATTAATTTTAAACATAAATTATACATCTTAGCCAAAATTTCCTTTTTTTTTTTAATTAAGCATTTTTTCTTAAACATTCCAAAGTATAATTTTCACTTCATATACGCTTAACAACATAAAAAATAATGGAAATGAGTTGTTTGATTGGTTTTTAAGATCTTTTATAAACATAAAATATGTACCTAAACATTGCTAGACAAATTTAATAAAAAGAAATCAGAATCCTAAAAAAAAAAATGCTAGCAGAAGCAGCTGATCAATGATTATCTGAATTGTCTATTATATTATTACAGCTAATTACTATTTAAAACCTCTCGTAAATTGGTATTTGGATACTGAAGTTTTACCGTTTTTTAATATAATTAAAATTATTAAAAACATCTTTTAAATTATTTATTTCAATCTTGCACAGTGGCATTCAATTTTATAAATTTTTTATTTAAATTTTTTTTTTTTTTTGATATTTTTATATATATACAAAATAATATAATAAATTGTTGAAAGAAAAAAAAACAAATTCTGCTAAATAATTTATATTTTTAATCTAAATTTTTGAATACCACTGATTTTGAGAACCCAAATATAACCCAGCATATTAAATTAAAGAAAAAAAAAACTGTGATTATCCTATGTTAATTCAATAATTCAGCATATTCAGGAAGAATTTTATTTTAACTTTATTAAGAAAAAAAATCCTATTTCAGATTTATTGATTATAATTTTTTTTTTAAGAAATTAATAAAAAATTTATAAGATTGCAAAACTTAATTATTTGCAAATCAAATTATTTATTTTATTCAGGGTTTCTCAACCTTTTTTTTTTTACATGCAAATTCTCCTTTCCAGTTATTAATGAGATGTGAAAAGAAAACTTTTTTTATTCTCAACTAAATTATTTTTCTCCTAGGAATCTAAACATTTTTTTCTGAACTTCCTTTCTCTATATATTTTGTTTAGAGTTTCCCGGATCCCTTTACATTATTCACCTCGCTTCGCGCACTTTAGGTTGAGAAATGCTGATATTAGTTCAAAATTTGATTTTTTTATATCTTTAAAAAATTTTTAGATGAATGTTATTCATTATTTTTAATTCAAGTTTTTATTTTGTTGATATATTTATAGTATATTTAATAAAATAAATTTTATATAATAATATAGATATATATAATATATTCATATAAATGTAAATATAAAAATGGTTAGTTTTTTTTATTTCACTATTAAATATGCACTGGATGAATGGATGCAACTTTGTTTTAAAAAAAAAAAAGAAATTAATTTTGTTAATTAAAATCTCTCTTGATGTAGTTTAAAATAAGACTTAAACATCATCAGAATTTAATTAATAAAATAGATTTCTTTTTGTATAATTTATAAGCAAACTGGCTGCCATATTATCCTCTACTTATCTCCTCCATTTAATATTAAATTTTTAATAATACTAAGCAGATAAATGGGTAAAAAGTATTTATCAACAAATTTTATTTTTTTGTTTCCGTTCAAAAATTCAAAATTTTCTTTCATTTACAGATTTTTTTTTTTTTATAGATTTGATCACTATACATTCATAATAATTTTTTTCTCTATATTGGAAAGGATTTTGAGCTCGGAATTTTTGACAAAATCTTCTATCCCAATATTTAGTTTGACCTTTTATTATTTTTGATTGGATGTATAAGGTCATGGATTATTGTACATAACCAAAGCATCTCTTTAAAAATATTTCCTCTGCGAGTTTGGGTAACTAGATCCTAATAGAAAAATTTAGAGAACTGAAAATTTTAGAGAATGATTTATTAATAAACTTTAATGTAATTTTCTCTCAAGATTTTTGATAATATTTTCTAATATTTCAATTTTTTTTTTTTATATTTATTAGCTGCCTTAAAAATTGAACTAATTTAATTAGAAGCATTTAGGATTTTTATAAATGCTTCTATCTCTCAGGCATCTCTATTCTTTTTCCACAGGGCCGGATCTAGGGGGGGGCAGTGGGGGGCATGTGCCCCGGGCGGCAGATATGGGGCGGCAATTAAAGAAAGATTTACAAAAAAAAAGGAAATAATGATATGAATTTTGTACAGAAAATTTTAAGGAGGGGCCAGTAAATTAAATTTTGCCCCCCTAAAAAATTCGTAGTTTCGGCCCTGTTTTTCCAAAATTATATTTGAACATTTCAGGTCAAGACCTTAAAGACAAAAAATGAAATATATCATATGCGAGTATAAAAACTAATATTTATTAACCAATGTTGAAAAATGTAAGTACAGTGAGGGACAATATTAAGTCCCACCCATGTGTTTTCTACTTGTGGTTATTTCATTGTTTTTATAAAAGAAA
This sequence comes from Euborellia annulipes, assembly GCA_023213315.1. NCBI lineage: Eukaryota > Metazoa > Arthropoda > Insecta > Dermaptera > Anisolabididae > Euborellia > Euborellia annulipes. Next base: position 50,336 of record JAKCPI010031154.1, read on the forward strand.
ATGAATATCTTTATTGGAAATTTTTTAGGTTGAAAGTTTCCATTAAAAAATATATAATATTTTTTTAAAAACAATGAATTAATCACAAGTAGAAAACGCATGGATGGGACATAATATTATCCCTCACTGTACAACCGGGATTCGAACCATTGCGGTTTTGTGGTTGTGGTCGAGCCGGATCCGTACACCAACGAAACCATTTTTCCAACAATTTAGTTAATAAATATAAATTATTCAGGAAAGAAAAAAATTGAGATCTGCTGCTACACAAGAATGACTGAGATCGGGGAATTTATCATTCATACCTTGAAATTATAATATATACAGAATATATATACAAAATTGCTATTTTATGATTATAAAGTATATTATTTTTCGCTTAATTTTTTAGTAGCAAAGAATTTTATATAATTTTTAATTTATTCACACTTTATTTATTATAATTTTATAAGAAAATTTATTTAAGTAGTCATTCCACTACTCAAATTTAACCGCCTTCTGTGTTCTTTCAGTCTTGGGTTCCCTTTATGCTTTGCGGATATCGATAAAGTAGTTACCAACTATGCTCACAAGTAGGCCAACGGTTTCTCCTGCACCAACCTTCTACTTGATCCATATCGATTCAAATACTGTTGAAATTGTTTTCCCTGCATAAAAGTAGTCTTTTTCTTCTCGTAAGATTTCACTGCATTGTCACTTGGCTCTTCACTTTTTAGTTTTAATAAATAAATGTATATATTTATTATGTTCATATCTTAAATATCCTATCTCTCTCTGTGTAAATTTCTTTTTTAATCATTAATCAAATTATATTTTATTTAACAGTAAATTATAAAAATGGATAAACGGAAATTAAGGTAATGATCGATGAACTTTGTTTTATTCGTATCTGTTTTTTATTATTTACATATGTTAACATTTATTTATTTTTTAGTACATCTGGTGATACATTATATGTTATATTGGGTTTGCCCAAAACAGCGACAGCTGAAGATGTCAAAAAAACATATAGGAAATTAGCATTAAAATATCATCCTGATAAAAATCCCAATAACCCTGAAGCGGCAGAAAAGGTGAAATTTATTTTTATATACAATATAATACACAATGAACATGATTTAGTTAAATTACAGAATAGAATCACAATTCACATGCTTTCGAGAAGATAACAAAATGTCCTCTATAATCCATTTAAAATATGTCAAATGTAAAAAATTTAATCGCATTATTAAATATAACATTGAGGCGGGTCACTTTTTTCTATAAATCACTATTTCCTTAAATTTAAACTTAAAAAAAAGCAGAAATAAACTAAAAGAGATCAAAAATTATTTTTTCCGGAGCATTCACTACTTCAAACCTTTTGATTACCTCACCGTAGCGAATTTTTGTAAAGAAATTAAAACTATGTGAGTTAATAGACTTGCCTATGCTGAACTTTTCTAAAGCGAACTGACTTATTTATATATATTTAAAGTTAGTATAATTAACAAATTTTAAATTGACAGGTATTTTGTTCTAATATGCCAAATTTTCTAAATCATTGGAATCAAGAATAGAATCCGAGTCAGATATTGATGGAGATGATTTTGTTAATTGTCTTGATTAAACGGACCTCAATGAGATACAGCGAAGGAAAGCGTGTCAATCCAGACTTGGCATTTAAAGGAAAATTTCTATTTTTGTTGTTTTCCATACAGATAATAACCTATATAAAATTTGACATATACCTTGCATACTTATTAAGAGAAAAGTCGTAAGGTTTTGAGAATTTGAGGGAAAATAACTCTCGATTTAGACAGCAATTAAAAAAATAATTCATAACTTTAACTTTATTCATTATCAACTTATTAGAGCCACATCTTTATTAAAATATTAATAAATAAATGTGAAATGAAGGAAACTCATCTGAATTCTGGCAAAATTTATATAAATTTTAATTATTTAAAAAATTCAGGAAAGACTTTTTAAATCTAAGAATATTTTTATAATCAAAGAATGCATCATTTTTGTGAGTTCTTAAAAATTTTAAATAACTTTTTATTAAATCTGACATTTATTTATTGACATTTTTTGTTCCATATGTTGATAATAAAAAGTTGTTTTCCAAATCAAACAATTGCTTGGCACTCTTATTTCGCACAAATTTTCAAAACTTGACCATTTTATTTTCTCTTTATAATAATTTCTCCTTCTGTGGCGAAATGATTGATTCTTCAATGAATGCAGACTCCCTAATGTGTCACAAAAAAAGAAAACATTTTGTGAACACAAATTCAACAGAATTTGACAACCTGAACCTGATGTAATATTTATTTCACTCAAATCCCACTTTATATTAATAGTTTAAGAAATAAAGCACCAAAAATATTTTTCATTTCACATTGATTCAAAATTGTCATCAATTTATAGTTTTATTTCAATAATTTAAAGCAAAATTTAATTGGGCAATCATTTCCATACCAAGGAATAATTATAATATAATAATCTTTATAAATAATTTTTTTTTTCTAGTTCAAAGAAGTCAATCGAGCTCATACGATTTTGAGTGATCTTAATAAAAGGAATATTTATGATAATTATGGATCTCTTGGATTATATATAGCAGAACAATTCGGAGAAGAAAATGTCAATGCTTATTTCTTGGTTACTTCAGGATGGTGCAAAGTAAATCTATACTTTTTAATAATTGACTTTATTCAATTAAATAAAAAAACCAAATTCATGAATGCACAGTGAGGGACAATATTAAGTCCCACCCATGCGTTTTCTACTTGTGATTATTTCATTGTTTTTAAAAAAAATATATATTTTTTAATAGCAACTTATACGGTTCAAACCGAGAAAATTTTCAATAATATTTTCTTTTATAAAAACAATGAAATAATCACATGTAAAAAAGCATGGGTGGGACTTAATATTGTCCCTCACTGTACTTATACATATATTCAACTTTGATTAAAGTGACATATTTACTGGTCTAAAAGAATAAATTAACAAAAGACAATGACATAATGGAGTAGATTTTTATTTCCAGCAATTTGGGACACATCCCCATTTCTATCATGTTTCAAGAAGAAGTGTTAAATTCTCTGGCCACAGATCTCACACCAATGGATTTCTTTTTTTTTTTTTTTTGCTATATCAACTTGGAAAATGGTGGAAATCAATTTGAACATTTACGGACACGAATGTTGTAAACGACTCACGAAATAGACTAATATTATAAATACTCCATTATGCCATTATCTTTTGTTAATTTATTCTATTAGACAGGAAAACATGTCAATAAACACTTTAATCAAAGTTAAATATTAAAGTGTGAGTACATTTTGTGGGGACTCATAAAATATATATATATATATATATATGACTTCTTCAATTGCAATGGTTGCTTTCTAATTTAATAAATTGATATTTTATTTCTACGTTAGGATTTATACCAACTTTAATTTTTAAATTTTTATTACAGTTTTATTTTACAAGATATTCTTTTTTTTCTAAATAATTTCACTTTTTTCTATTTTAAAAGCAACCTAAAGTTTTTTTTTATTGAAATCGGAAAAAAGAAGGCCATGATCATCAGAAATCTTTATATTTGACGGATAAATCTTTATAATCGTCTTTGAATTTAGTCATCATAGTTCGAAAGAACCAAAAAACAATCATGATCAACTTCCTTTTTGCAATCCTAAAGATGATCAGGCAAAGATTTTTTTTTGAGAAGGCTCAATATTTTAATTGCTCATACATATTTAGGGAGATGTTCAGATACCCAGACGAAGATGGATTGCGCAACTTGTTTAATAAAAAATTGCTAAAATATATCTAATACTATTAAACGAGCAATATACAGTGAGGGTCAATATTAAGTTCCACCCATGCTTTTTCTACATGTGATTATTTCATTGTTTCTATAAAAGAAAATGAAAATCTTTATTGAAAATTTTTTAGGTTTGGACCATGAAAGTTTCCATTAAAAAATATATATTATTTTTATTTTTAAACAATGAAACAATCACAAGTAGGAAACACATGGGTGGGACTTAATATTGTCCTTCACTGTACGTTTATTTGTTTGTCAGCACATCAGTTCTCGTAAACGGCTCTAACGATTTTTTTCAAATTTTAATATATACTATTTCCAGGACCAATATTAAATTGCGCTAGGTCTCATCTTTGAGAAAATTCGGGTACTAGTACTTTACTGATGTACTTTTTTTTAGTTTTTTCCATTTTTCTCGGAATTTCCTTTACTGATTTTTTTAAAAATTTATACATTTACTATGCGCAGTATAGAAAACAAATTAAGTAAGGCCACTTCTTTGGGAACTCTTGAGTACTAGTACTTTACTGTACTGTTTTAGTTTTTTTCACTTTTCTCTTAATTCGCTTTAACGATTTCTTTCAAATTTTAAATATTTTCTATTTGCGGTATACAAAACAAACTACTATTGATCTCGTCTTTGGGAATCCTTTTGTAGTACTGTTATAACTTTATTGATGTACTTTTTATAGATTTTTTCAATTTTCTCAATATTTCCTTTACAATCTCTTTCAAATTTTAAATATAGGGTACCAAATATTACCAGGCGTTCTAGTACTTCACTGATGTACCTTTTTAGTTTTTCCAATTTTCTCAAAAGAAAAAAAACCACCGAACTTCAGCTCGGTCATTCCGGAATACTGTATAGTCTATGTCTCAAAATTTAAGAACTTCTTTTTACTATTAAAACCGTCTTCTGCTGGCTACACACCTGCCAGTAGACTCCACGGGGCCCCTATAGTCGTCCTAAACTATTAAATTTGGTCTCTTTCGGTAGCCTAAAATTGCTCTAAATCTTTTATTCCAGAATGTAAAATTATATGAGAAATATTAAAATTTTAAATTAATAAAAAAATTCCGGCAGATGGATTGAAAGACACCAACCCCCCCCCCCCCCCCCCCCCCATTACTCCCTAGCGATAATCTTTGAATTCTAAAATACTACAACAAAAAAACTGTGTAAAAAAGTGAAAATATTTGGAAAAAGAAGAAAATTTTTACTTTCTCTTATCTATATATTTCTTTTATAAAATAAACTATTAAAAAATCTTGTTATTCTCATATTTATATTAAACATTTCTGGGCTTTATATCAAAAAATTACATAATTTCATGATTGAATTCTTACATAATTACTCACTCCTCATGCGTGAATAGTAAATTATTTGATTGTATTAAACTATACACCTTGAAAAAGGCCTCAGAATAAATTCCAAATACTAACCAATTTTAAAACAACATTTTTATATAATATATATATATATTAATATATATGAGAAATGTTTTCAAAAAATAAATTATATTAACTTGCACATCTGAAAAAAAATTGCCTAATTCCAGAACTTTTGGATACAAATCCATTGATCACTGGTACAATTACCGGTCGAAATGAATTTGTTTCAGATTTTTAAAAAGTTTCTTTAAAAGTTTTTAGTATGCAAGCATTAGGAACTACTTTAATAACAGTGTATACTAAAATATGAAGTTTGGAAAATGGGGATTAGTACGAGTCAAAATGATTATTACTTAATAAATCAGGAAACTTAATCGTGGACTCACAGATATTATTCAGAGTGATATAAAAATTGTTTCGAGTGCTAGTCGCAATCATCTTCAGGGCGACTAGTACTCGACGTTTCGAGTACTAGCCGCACTCGAAACAATTTTTATATCACTCTGAATAATATCTGTGAGTCCACGATTAAGTTTCCTGATTTATTAAGTAATAATCATTTTGACTCGTACTAATCCCCATTTTCCAAACTTCATATTTTAGTATACACTGTTATTAAATAGTCCTAATGCTTGCATACTAAAAACTTTTATAGAAGCTTTTTAAAAATCTGAAACAAATTTATCTCGACACCGGTAATTGAACCAGTGATCAATGGATTTGTATCCAAAAGCTCTGGTATTAGGCAATTTTTTCAGATGTGCAAGTTAATATAATTTATTTTTTGAAAATATAAAGTTTTTTATTTCACCTGGCTGTTGTTCCCTGGAAGGCTCTCATCCTTTCCTTCTAATTTATATATTTAAACAGGATTCGCAGGAAATTTGCAGCCAGGAGATTAAATAAAATATCTTTTAATTAATTTTTATTCGCCGACGTTTCCTACCCTTTCTTAATACCAAGACTTTAAAAAAATATAAGTAATCATCTGAAGGACAAAATAGATTAAAAAATATAATTAATACTCAAATTCTTAAAGTCCTTGACCTATTTAATGAATCAATTTTATTATGGAACTTGACATTCATAACTAATATATATATTATTACTAATATATATATATTTGATATATATATATTTGATATTTCAACTTTATTTAATTTAACTTTCAAATCCAACTTTTTTAATTAATATTATTTTTCAGGCTCTTATTATATTTTGTGGCATCATAACTGGATGCTATTTCTGCTGTTGTTGTTGCTGCTGTTTTAACTTTTGCTGCGGCAAATGTAAACCTAGACCACCAGAAGATTCTGGTGATTACCATACTCTACACGTAAGTAGTTCAAATCAAAAATATTGTATGAGAAATTCACTAGACTCATAATTTTTTATGTATATTTTTTTAACCCATTTAAAATCCATCAAAATTCCTTTCTCTCTTTTTTTTTGTTTGTTTGTTACCCTTTCCAAATTTCCTTGTATATATTTTATTTTTTTTATTTTAATTTTATTTCAATTTTTCCATTTTTTATTTTCTACCTTCCTCTGTTTTTGTAGAAAACCCCAGCAACTGGTTCGGAGGCCGTTGTAACAGAACAACCTAAAAAGGTGCGGGCCTAAATTTTTTTTTTTATATTAGTTATAAGTTAGGTTTACAGGATTCCAGTGCGGAAAGTTTTTAACCAAAAAGGCAAAGTAGGAATTTATTTTAAATTATGAAGCGGTGTGATTTGTATTGTGTTAACGTTTCAGGAGGACATTAGCGATGATGACGGTGCCTCAGCATCCGGAGCTGCTGTGACGAATCAACCACAGCCAATTCAGCAAAATGTTTTTGCAATGCCCCCACCGGAGAATCCAACTGAGAATACTTCTCTAAATCCAGCTGATAAAATTACATATACACCAGGTCAAGATTTATCAAATATTCAAGAATCTTGAAATATTCTTTATTTTTGCTAATTATTTATTACATGCATGAATCATCTTGATGATTTCACCTTTAATTCCACGCGTTTTTTTAACAAGATAAGATAAATTCCGTACCAATCCATCTTTTGAGATTAGATTTTTTTTTTACTTAAATTATTAGTATCCTACTTTATATTTTTACTAGACCTTTTAATAATCCCCATATTAATTATAAATAATAATTTTGCTTAATAAATTTTATCACTAGATAAATATTAATATCATATACTCTCGGATTGTTAAATTTTGTATACAAATGCAGTATTAAAATATTTCACCCAGAAATAGCTATTTATTATTTATATATTTACTTAATTTAAGTAAAGCAATTATGTCCAAGAAACTTTCGATTTTAAATCTCAAGTGACTGCAGATTGTATATACGGGATATATATACTAGGAAATTAAAATTTAATATACAAATTAAACACTAGGTTATTTGTTTATTCGCTCAGGCACCCACATCTTGTGGGTACGTGGATGGCGACCACGAGCTCCCCGAGCTGGGACAGACAGTCCTTCCGTTCTTTGTTTGTCTGTCACTTTCTTCCTCTTTTCAACAGGCGTCAGACGTGTGACGGGCCGGCCTATTCTATTTCTTCCGGTCGCAAAAAACTCGTGATAGGGCTGGAGGGTAAAAGTGAGCGGGAATAAGGCGAGGACAGAAGAAGAGTTATTTGTTCCAAAGGTTTTATTAATTAAAAATTAAGATTACTTGTCATCATCATAATGTAATCACTTCTGATGATGACAAGTAATTGTCGAAATACGTATTTTTAATTAATAAAAAACAAATTAATAATTATTAATAAAAAAACATATAATCTAGTGTTTAATTTGTATATTTAATTTTAATTTACAAAATGTTTCAACGAGAACCTACGGTCGAAAGTCTAAATCTTATATTCTAGTATTAAAAAAAGTTACTTCATATAGTAATGGATCTTCCATTTCAAATATTCATGTTCATGGCGCATTATGACTAGGGGTGTTCGATTATGGGAAAAAAATAATCGATTATCGATTATGAAAAACAATCGATTATTCCGATTAATCGATTATTGGGTCCGAACAGACGATAAAATAATCGATTATCGATTATGATAAACAATCGATTATTCCGATTAATCGATTATTGGGTCCGAACAGACGATAAAATAATCGATTATCGATTATAAAAAACAATGGATTATTCCGATTAATCGATTATTGGGTCCGGACAGACGAATAAATAATCGATTATGGGAAAAAATAATCAATTATACCTTTATTTTTTTCTCTAGAAAGATTTTTTGCGGAAAATCTTTTTCCCTAAACGAAATTTTTTTCACTTCTTTTTTGGAAAACGAAATTTTTTTCGCTCTGCTGAAATTTTTTTTCTGGATACTAGTCTCATCCGATCTTTTCAAACGTATTTTCCCCAAAAATAATTGATTTTTTCCCATAATCGGTTGTGAAAAATAATCGACATAATCGATTGTTTTTTTTTATAATCGATTATTTTTTAAGAAAATAATCTGTGAATAATCGATTAATCGATTATTTTGCGCAGCCCTAATTATAACTAGTTAGGGCCTCGGGCAAAGTAGAATTTCGGGATCACTTACCCCAACTAAATAACTTTCACGTTTAAAAAAATAAACGTTAAATTTGTATCATGGTTTATGTTCTGAGCCTTTTAAGTGGGGCCCCGGGCATTTGCCCAAGTTGCTCCAAAAAGAACGCGCCACTGTTCATGATTACACTTTGAAATGAGTGTCTGCTTTCTTTGATTACTTCATTTATATCTTATATCCATTTATAATAATAGTTAGAATTCAAAATTAAAATTATTAAATGCAAACAAAAAAAATTTCAAAACGCGACCAACGATGAAAAAATCTTTTAATATAACCAGTGTTTTTAATAATAATAAAATTCCGAATTTGATTTTATAGAACACAAATTACAACACATATGTCTTTGGAATTCATACAATATACATGGTGTATTTGAACTCCGCCAACAACGTGAGAGGCGATTGTTCGCATCAAGCCGTAAATGCATTCGACTGGTTCCCTAAAAATTTTCTCTTACTTGACATAAAATAGTCTCCCCCCAGTTAATAAATTTAATGAAAAAATAGGGATAAACAATAAAAGGTTTTAAGGAGCTAGATCGCAATCTCGCACTTTCCCCCTCTCTTAAAAATGTTCCCCTGAATTGGTCAATATTATCCAGGTTGTTCAACCTCTCATTTTCTCAAATTTCCCGACTCTTGGAAATTGGAAATATTCAACCCATTCCAAAAAAGGTGCCCTCTCTCCCAGAACTATCGTCCAATCGCAATACCTCATCTTCAAAATTTGAAAACTCAACATTAAATTTTAAATCATCTGGAACATTGGGAAGATGAATGATAGGCAATATGGTTTCAGGCATGTCTTCGACTGGGGATATTTTGGTGTCAACCTCTGACCTGGAAGAAGGGGAAATATTGGTTGTCTTGACATTTCGAGGTCGATCAGGTATGGATAAAATCTTTATAAACTTCATCTTTGGTTCCTCTGAGGGATGGTCAGGTTCACGGAAGTCTCAGTTGTGTTGGGGTTCTCATCAACGGGTGTCCAGGGTTTTCTCCCCCCTCCTGGGCTCCCTGGCTGTCAGTAGGTGGGGTCTTGGTGTTGGGGGGGTCGTCGTAATGTGTCTTGGTCTCTGGAGGAATGGGGAAACCATCAGTTCTCCAAATCATGTTATTCACAAGGTTGCTCCTACAGTATGGTAGTTCAAGTTCTTTTCGTCTGGGGGGTTCCTCGCCTCTCCTGTTTCAACTTCTCCCACCTCCATCTCTTACAAATTCGGGGTCTGTATTGTCCCACCTTTGGGAGGGGGTCGGTCTCCTGGTCGGGGGTGTGGGTCTCGTCCTCCTGTCTGGGGTTCCTCTCTGTGTTCTCTTCTTTGGGGTCTCTCTTTGTTCTTTTTTTTGCCCCATGCTCCCGGTGGCTCCTTCTCCCTTCTGCCTTCTTGTCCGGTGGTCCTGTTCTTGTCTCCTGGGATGGTTTGGTTTTGGCTCCCTTATACCTTTTAAAAAAAAAAAAAAAAAAAAAAAAAAACATGGGATCACAAATGACGCAGAGTGTGTGAAAATTACAAAAATGCTTCCGTAAAGTGAGACTAGGAAGAAACAAAACAGAATATTCCAAGCGACGGAAGCCAGATATCCATTCTGATGATACTGTCTCAATTTCAATGACTGAATTTATTATTGCATAAAAAGTGAAATAAATTTTTCACCACTTTGAACAATAACCCCTTCAGATTGTAGGTGTTGTTCAAATACACCTGGTAATCTATTAATGCATATCAGCCCCATGTAGTGTTGCAGAACATTATTGATAAAAATCTACAGGAGATCGTCCACATATTACAGAACGTGTTAGGGAGAAGGGGTGGAGTCTGGACAAAACGTTACTAATTGTGACACGGGGGAACCGATGGTTTCTCTAAGTGGGACATAACAATTTAAAGTTGAATTTATAAAATTTTTTGAAAAAAAAAAGAAGGTAAAATGATATGAATTTTGTTTTATTCGGAGGAGGGTAGTTCTATGTTGTGACATAATATTTGTAGGGGGGGTTTGTTTGTGTGTGGGGGGGGGGGGCTAGAAAATCGTCAAAAATGGCGTTACGTAATATGTGGACGACCCCTTATTTAGATATAAAATAAAAGGGAAGGCAGACCATTCTGGTCCAAATGCCGTTATGACCCGTACATGTAAATACTATATAAACTAAATTTATTTTGATACGGCACATATTTATAAAGTACTTTGAGCTAGAATCCGGAACCGATAATTACACTTTAGAAGGATCTTGTAGAAATGGGGCAAATTTCTTTGCTCTTATCAAAAGTATAGTTGTAGAGGAGTAAATGCCACAAATATTATATTTAAAAAAAAATGGGGAGATCAAAAAGATATTAAAAAAGGTGCGTTCCCATCTATATCATGTGTAGTTTAATTCCCCCTTAATTAGATGGATTATATAAAGTGATTAGATGATTAATTCTTATCTAACTTTTGTCCTTTTCGACTAAATTTAGTGTGAACGTTATCTTTATTATCGGAATTAAATTCAGATAACTTTAATTTAAATAACTTAAAAAATTAGAAACGGTATTTCATTAAATTGTAGTTTTTTTTTTATTTCATTTTTCGGCATCGAAGCCATTTAGACCCCTTCTATTTATTTAAATTGATTGGTAGCCAATTCTATTTAAATAAATTTTTGTCGCATGGACGAGCTCCCAACCCGCGATCCTTGGTACAAATGGCCAGCATGCTAACCACTACACCAAGTCCCGAGGACTATATTGTATTTAAATCAGCTTGCCGCCCCTTTATTTTATATAAACTTAGAAAGATTTTATCAATATCTACCTATCTGCGAATATTGTGGAGAACTTTTGTTTATAAGAAATTTTCAGGGGAGAACCTATCAAGAGTTTTATACTTTTTTTACTTACTAAATGTGTCGACACAAAAAAATCTGGTGTGACAAGCACAGAACACAACTTTCGATTACCGAAGGTAGGAGGAATTTGTGTGCTGTGCGACCAGTCACACCAGATTTTTCTAAATTAACTCGGTCACCGGTATTTTTAGGCAAAATTCACCACAATAATCAAAATTATAAATGGCTACTTTCCTCTTTATTTCGGTTTTTACATGAGTTATTTTCAAGTGCCCCCCCCCCCCGCATGCTTTTTTTGCATGTGATTATTTTATTGTTTTTATGAAATAAGATGAAAATCAATAAAAGCAGCCAATTATTGTCTGTATCTTGTATGTATGTATGTATATTCCAGGTAAATACCTGGAATCAGGGAAAAAGATTTATATTTGCATTTAAAATAAATCATTTATGCACAAAATAATTTTATATTTATCTACAGCTCTCAACGTAAATCCGCCAATGCATTTTTTGATTATTACTCTTTCTCTTACCTATATGTATATGTTAATATACATATATATTATATATTTTATATATAAGGAAGTATTGGATTTATGTCAAGATTTTGACGGATATACACGTTTTGAGGTCCCCTGAATCCAAAAAATTGGTTTTCGCGACATGGTCTGTCTGTGTGTCTGGATTAAATTTAAAGCATGAAAGAATTGAGGTAGGAGGTTGAAATTTTATATTTAAGTTTGACACTCACACAGGGCGTGAAAATAAGATTTTGATCAAAATCAGCCAAAAAGTACTAGTACTTTACTGATGTAGTTTTTCAGTTTTTTGAGATTTTCTCAAAATTAGCTCAAACGATTTTGATTAAAATTCAAAAATCAATTATTTTTTAAATGCTCTTTAAAATGTATATTCTCATGTTGACATTGAAATATTCTGAAGACCACTTTACTCTTGTACTTCATAGGAAAGATAAGAGAAATGATTGCCATGGCAACAAAATATAAATATTTTCCTATACTAATAAATTTTACATCTTGAATTCTAATATATCAGCGGAAACTAAATATATGTAGATACGAAAAATCTGGTGTGACAAGTACAGAACACAACTTTCGATTACCGAAGGTAAGAGAAAGTTGTGTGCTGTGCGACAGTCATACCAGATTTTTATAATTGTATAAAATTCAAAAAAAAAAAAAAATGTTATACTACAACAAAAAGGAGAGTCTATTGGATCAGGCCTCGGAGGACGTCCGGCGTTTTACGATACTAAGCATGTGATCTTCCTCTATATGAATGCGCGCCGGACCCTTAGAAGCCTGATTAAAATTTCGAATGCATAAATAGATGATTCTATCATCTTTTTTTTATTGAATCTAATTTCTTATTTCTTGAATCGTTTGATCTTAATATTATTTCTAGGTATGTCAGAAAGGGGCTCCCCGGCACACACAGTCCAATCCGGTGCTGCCCAATGGTGAACTTGATTTGAAGCATCTACGAGCTGCTTATGACACCTTATGGTACTACAAAACAATAAATAATAAATCAGTGGTTCCAAAAAATATATATATAGATACTTATCTCAGAGTCAAGATAATTTCCAAGATTATTCATTGTTATTCCATGTTCCAGTTATACATATATAAATATGAATATATATATATATATATAGAAAAAAATAAATGAACTTGATTAGAATAGTTTAGTCCAATATTGATATGCATCTAAAGGAACATTTTATTTATATTTTTAATATTGTGTATTTAAAAAATACGTCATTTACTTTTAATTTATTTAACTATATATATATTTGAAAAATTTATAAAGTACTTTTACATGTGTCCATTGAGCATTCATTCACTCTGTCCTTTAGAAAGATTTTTATAGTCTTTAACTTATTATTTGTTGTTTAATCTATATGCCATTTAAGATATCATTAAATTGATTTTTGGTTATTATATATTTATATATAAATATTCAAAGAATCAATGTATATATATATATACTTAATTTTTCAAAAGTTCAGATATTGATTTTTCAAGTTTTAAAAAAATTATACTTTCTTTTTGAACTGGACTTGACATTCTGCGCATGTGCATTTTGAGCATTATTATATGAATATATATATATATAATGGGGTGTTTCAAAAAGGACTTTACTACTTTTGAAAATATATTCAGAGAACCTACAGAGGTCATTGAAATGTTATTTTGTTGGGAAACACACCAAGTTTTGACTCGTGTAGTTCGCTAGTGGCGAATCGCTCTGTCACGAGCATTAGCGGCAGTTGCGTTAAAAATGGCTGTACCCGAGCGTGATAGCTGTTTGTTTTGGTTTGAAGAATCAAAGTCATATAAAATCTATTAAAAGAAGCTACAGAGCTGGTTTTAGTGTCGTTTAAAGGGAAGCACATCAAGTTCACACTAATATTTCAAAATAAACATATTCTATGTGGCTTATCCTGCAAACATCCCATAGTCAATTTCATCTCAAACTCTTTAGTTTGAGGTAAAAAAAAAAATTTGATGTGTTTCCCTTTAAACAACCCTAAAGCCAGCTCTGAGGCTTCTATGAATAAATTTATATGACTTTGATTCTTCAAACCAAAACACAGAGCTAGCACGCCAGGGTACAGACATCTTTAACGCAACTGCCGCTAGTGCTCGTGACAGTGCGATTCGGGCACTAGCGAACTACACGAAACTTGGTGTGTTTTCCTATAAATTCACACTACTCTGAATAAATTTATATGAATTTTCAAAGTTGTAAAGCTCTTTTTAAAACGCCCTCTTTATATGGCGCATACACATTAAGTTTTCAAAACTTTTGCAAAAAGACCAGTGTTGTAGAAGGAAGAGAAAAAAGGCCAAGCAGCTTCTTTTTTGGTATCAAACCCACAGCGACGTTTCGGTCGTGGGTTTGATACCAATAAAGAAGCTGCTTGGCCTTTTTACTCATCCTTCTACATATTGATTCAGCTATTCACGTCGCTTACAGACCAGTGTTTTAGCAAATTCGCTTTCTCCCTAAATTATACTCTGGAAAGAAAATATAATTTTTCCAAAACTTGAAAAATCAACTCATGTTGAAAGAGATGATTCCCATGAAAATTTATTATTTGTATAAAATACAAATTTTCAGCGAATCTATTGATTCCTTCAGGTATTGAATGCAAACTAAAACTTTAATGGAAATTTTTTTTTTAATCTTTGTTAAGTTTTTTGAATTACTATTTTTATGATGAATATGAAATATGAATCAAATTTAACTGAGCCTAATTTTTTATTATAAAAGAAACAAAATTATTTTATCTCATTAATTCAACTTTTTCTATACATTTTTTCTTCTCAGTCATTTGTGTCAGGGACTGATGAGTGTCTTTTATGGGAATGCTACTGAGTAGAATTCCAGTTTCCTTGTTTAGTATATTTTTTATTGTTGCAGTATCATATAAAGCGTGTTCGATCTCAACGTATAATTTCAATTTTGTTTTGAATATTAAAACACTCCTCTGTGCTGCCATTTCACATGTGATTATTTCCTTGTTTTTATAAAAGAAGATGGAAAATCTTTATTGGAATTATTTTCTCCGTTGAACTACAAAAATTTCGATTAAAACTATTTCATATTCAAAAGAATTGAAATAATCACATGAGAAAATGTATGGAAATGCTTTAAGATTGTCCCTTACTGTAATATGTTTTCTACTTGTGATTATTTCATTGTTTTTGTTTTTAAAAAATTTATTTATTGAAAATTCCATCTTTATTGTACAGTGAGGGACAATATTAAGTCCCACCCATGCGTTTTATACTTGTGATTATTTCATTGTTTTTAGAAAATTATTATATATTTTTTAAAGGAAACTTTCATAGTTCAAACCTAGAAAATTTCCAATAAAGATTTTCATTTTCTTTTATAAAAACAATGAAATAATCACAACTATAAAACGCATGGGTGGGACTTAATATTGACCCTCACTGTACACTGAGGGTCAATATGAAAGCATTTCAATACGATTTTATAAAAACAATGAAATAATCACATATAGAAAATGCATGGGTGGGAGGGACTTTGCCACTCACTCACTGTATGATCGGAGATTGTTTTTTTCTCAGATTCATGATATTGCAATAAAAAACTTCTCCTTTAAATATTCAAAGAGAAAAATTATGTCCGAAATCAGAAAACTTGGGTTTAAATTTGATTCTACTTTTGAATTTCATTAAAAGAATAGTTTTTTTTTTAATACTTGTTTTTAGTTAAGGAAGTAGCCACCGCCACAACTTCCACCTCAACTTGTTTTTATATTATTATTAAATTTCATTGTTATACGTGGGATTTTTTTAAAAATATAATACTCGATGTTGCTACTTTTTATGGTTAGTGATATTTGTTTATTGTTTTCCCTTTGTATATACAATAAGGGCATAAGATTAAACAATAAATATTTACTTATCACTTATACAACAATACCTATATCTCGATTTAATAATATATTATAAATTTTTATTGAAATCTTTTCACCCAGCAGGCATTCCTATTTAGCGCTCTTAAATATTACCGAAATTTCAACGAGCCCATTTACAAATGGATGTAGAATTTTTTCAGAAATGCGTTATGTTAACGCCTTTAAACTCAAAGAAAAATAAAATCCCACAATTCGCTCAAAAAATGTATTATTTATTATTATTATAGATGCTTTATTATTGATAAATATATATATATATTTAAGACCGCTCTTCGAAACATCGAATTCTTAGGGGGATGTCTGTATAATAATATCTTTATAAATTTATGTAAAATATCTCTTTTTTAGCTAAAGAGTTTACTAATAATTTGTCATTCTGAGGAATTTATGTAAATGTTAATAAGCACTCCTCTATATACACGCAAGCCAAGGAACTTAATTTACTAGCAGGTTAAAAATTTGAAAAAATCGTATATAACTTTGTATATACGGAATACTAAAAACAATAATAAATTATTTAAAACTTAATAGTTTTATTATAAATAAAAAATTTATCAATAAAAAAATAATATAAAGGTCGTTTATACATATAAAAGTAGAAGTCTTTGTATGTACAGAAGATTGTTAGATATTACGAATAATTTCCCAAAACTTTCTTTTCACATACACTATTTTTTAAAACAATTAAAAATGTTGGTACGCCATTAATAATCATGCATCTGAAAAATTTAAATGTTATAAATTACCTATATATTAAAAGCCTTGTATTTAAAAATTGTTATTATCAGCTAATCACAAAAATAGAAATATAAAAATTATGTTCAAAATTCAATTAATATTATTTATATATACCCACTTGTTTTTCGTTAATATTTCTCCTAGAGTTGTATTTATATCAACTATTTTTCCACTTTCTTCCACATAAACATTAATCGAATTCACATTATATTCTTGATTTTTATCCCATTCTGGTGTTTCTTCAAATATGTTTAAAAGTTGATCCTTAAATCTAAACATATAAAAAAAAATTAGTTTTAAAATTAAAATATAGGCGTACTTAGGGAGAGTTTGAGAGTTTTGAGAGGTTACAACCTCCCATGGAATTTGAACTAAATATTTTCGAATATAAGAATATTATCAAATAAAATACTAGAAGTATATATATATATATATAGCTAAATATGTTATATGATGTTTGGCCTCATCAATAAAGAACACTCACATGTCTTGTTATATATATATAAATACAGATTTTCAAATATATATAAAAGGGTCGTACACATATTACGTAACGCGTTAGGGAGGGGAGGGGTCTGGACAAAATGTTACTAATTGTGACATAGGGACCCGGGGGTTTCTATAAGTGTGACATCACAATTAAAAGTTGGATTTATAAAATTTTTTGAAAAAAAAAAAATTAATGATTTTCACAGCAGGGAAAAATGGAGTGATTGTTTGAGTCACGGGGGAAAATTTACTAAAAAAAAGAAGGCAAAATGATATGAATTTTGTATAAGAAATTTTATTTGGGAGGGGGGGGGGAGTAGTTCTATGTTGTGACATAATATTTGTAGGGGGGTTTGTTTGTATGTGACTTACTGACATGGGGGCCCTCCCCCCACTAGAAAATTGCTAAAAAGACGTTATATGTGGCCGACCCCTAAATAAAAGTATAATTTAGTCATTGTACGGTATTAGCAATACGCTGAATTAAAATAAAATAGATAAAGAGATGAAGAGGAATGCAACCAGGTAGGGAGCCTCTATTAAATCAAACTCCTTTTTCGGAAAACGTTTCGGCAAATTTTATTATGCCATCTTCAGTTGCATAGGACTTTTTTTTAGCAAATAGAGTTTTTAATGGTCTGTTCATAAGCCAGTGGTGGGGCTTAACTTTGGCGCTCATTGTACAGTGAGGGACAATATTAAGTCCCACCCATGCGTTTTCTACTTGTGATTATTTCATTGTTTTTATAAAAGAAAATGAAAATCTTTATTGGAAATTTTCTAGGTTTGTACCATGAAAGTTTCCATTAAAAAATATATAATATTTTTTTAAAAACAATGAAATAATCACAAGTAGAAAACGCATGGGTGGGACTTAATATTGTCCCTCACTGTACATTTCGAAACGTTTTGCGAAAAAGGAGTTTAATTTAATAGAGGCTCCCTATCTGGCTGCATTCCTCTTCATACCTTTATTCAATTCTAGACAGACATTTTCTACATTAATTTAAATAAAATTTAAATAAAATAAACGTATATATATGTATATATTTTTAATTTGAACAGAAGTAAATTTCCGAATTCTGCTTTAGGAGAATAATAAGATATTAAAATTCTGAAACGGTCATAAGGGGATGTAAAATAATAAAAATATTTTGTAAATTCCATAAAAAACTTCACTCAGTCAATCTATAGACCATGGTAATAATTGGATATAGGGAATCACTATTTTCTCAGATTGTATTAGATTAAATTAGGAGTCTAATAGCAAGAAGTCTAATAGCACCCTGGTACACTTTAGAATGAAAATATATATTAAAAATGGGTTTTATTCATTTTTTTAAGGTCTTTTTCGGCATCTAAGGCCATTTAGACCCCATTCCTATTTATTTCAAAGGATTTGAAGTCAATTCTAATGAAATCAATTTTTCTCGCTTGGGACAGGAAGCGAATCCGGGACCCCAGCCATAAGAAGCTAATGTCCTCTCTCTGAGCCACGGGTCATGGGCTGGGGTTTATTTGTAAAAATTACTAACTGTTGTAATTTATAATTTGTAACCACAGTTAAACAGAAAACAAAATTCTTTCAATTCTTTTAATGATAATAACTATGAAAGCCTCAACTCCAAAAAATATAAATATATATGAAAAAAGAATGTTATATTTACATAATATCTTCATTAAATTCTTTTATATAATCCGACGTTTCATATTCAGGATATAGTAAAATGACAGGCCAAATTAATCTTCCTTCTAATAAATGTACTCGTTCATCGACATAATTATGTAGTAAATCTTGAAATGATAAAATTTCTTTTCTATCTGAAAGTATATTCAATTTATGATAAATGTATAATATTCTGAAGAAAATTTACATACTAAAAAAAATATCTACCTCTGTTTATTAATATTATATTTCTTTTTTTTATTTCATCCAGTATGTTTGTTTCTTCAATATTTTTTTTATTTTCTTTATAAGCTTCTTTTCTGGTATTTCTCTCTGAAATTTTCTATTAAAAAGTATAAATAATATTATAAAAATTTGATAAAAAAACATTTGATTTCACTCAGTCAAAGTATATCAATATTTATTTTTGAATGAGCAAAATCTTTTTTGGAATAAAATGCAATTATTATTACCTTCTTTTGATGTGCACTATTTTTTAATTCAACGATCTTATCTAGCTTGGAGTTTTCTTTTAAAAGAATCTCGCATAGGCTTAAACATTCATCAAATTTACTCGTATATAGATAACATTGTGCAAGCCTGATTTGAGCTTTAGTATAATTAGGATCAATTTTTAAAGTTTGTATACAATCTTGTATAGACGATCTATAAAAAAAAATATTAAATTTTATTATTCGTAATAAAGTTCTAAGGAAAAGAAAGAAAAATGATTTCATACCGATAGTTCCCAAGCATAAAATGACAGGCAGATCGATTATTTAATAATTGGGCATTCAATTTTTCATCTTGGCATTTTTGTTTCAAACCTTCTGTAAAACTTATAATAGCAATTCTATAATTTTTATGTTTGAAGTTGAAGAGACCATCTTCTTTATAAGAAAGAGCAAGTTCTAAAAAAAAGAGACAAAAAAATATCTTTTAATCGAATCTCTTAAAGAAGATAATCCCAAATGTTCCTTAATTCCAATACTGCTCATAAATGCCCCAAATAAATTTTCCAAGTGGAGAAAGACAATATACTCATATTGCATAATTGTTTTCTCGGTGAAAAAAAACCTTTTTTGCTATTTCCTGAGGGCAAGGTTGGTGCAATCCTTTTGCAGTTGGAACAACATTATATATATATATTTCAACTTTTGGCAACCAAGCAAAATTGGTACCTGGGACGGCTAATATCTAGTATAGAATCCCAGGACACGGAGACAAGTTTAAACAACTAGCAGGTGTCTCGACCTAATTGTTTCGGTCCATCGGTATGCAGTTCGGTTTCCTTCGATTAAAAAAAATTAGGGAATTCTCGGCTTCGGTTCGGGAGCGTTAAGCTAATGTCAAGAGAGAACTAGCTCACTGATGGCTTCGGGATTGTATTATAGAGATTAACCAATAATTTTGTAAAATTAAAATATATAAATTTATTTAAAAAATATACCATCAGGGGTATTTAATGTTTCATCATATTTCAGTTGTTGTAATCCTTGTAGAAGAGGTGACATTTCTTCTTTTTCTGGTAATTTAGTCATAAAAAAGGGATGTTTTTCCATTTCCTAAAACAATTAATAATTAATAATTAATAAAATAGAGAATATAATTAATTTACATTTAATTTTAAATTTACCTCTTGCCATTTATCTTCAGGCCAGCCTTCAGTATAAGGTTTCTTTTCTAAACTATTTATATATTCTTCCAATTCACGATCTAATTTTTCTGCTAAAGCTAGCCGTTCTTCATCACTCATACTTTTTTTATTAACAGACATTTTTAAGTAATATAAAATTAATAAAAAAGAAATAAAATTTTTTGCTGTCTGAGGTAAAAGGAATGTTAAGGTTAGGTTATGTGTTTCAATAGTTTGCAAATAGAGGTCGCAAAGATCGTTGACAAAAAAAAATAATAAGGAATAGTTTATCTTTTTCATAATAGATGGCAGACAATTGCAATTATCTGTCTATAAATCAGTCAAAATTAAATATAAAAAATAGCAACTGAATAGTAAAAAATAATAAATTAGTTTGAATTTGATTAAATAATAATTTTAACATGAGTTGCCTAGAATAATAAATAAGTTAAACGAATTTCCACGGTGAACTTTGATTATAGGCGTACTTTCGGATCCATTCGAATCCTTGCAACTTCGATTGTTAGATAATCACTTCCGGTTTTATTGGATTCTGGTGACGCCGATAATAATGAAGCTGTTGAGAATAATGGAATGAAATAAAACTACTCACAACGAGGTGATCATACTTCTATTTATATAATAATCTTTTGTTTCTTTTTTAACCTATTTAACCTGCCTTTACAACTACACCCCAGTTTCTTAAAATAAGGAATGATTTCTCTTGTGATGGTCTAAAAACATTTTCTAAATCCTATAAAAAGATGGCCTTCCCTGTATTTATATTAAATAATAACATTTGTCCATGAAAAGTTTTAAAAAACAACTCTAAAGATGATTGCTAGTTGGAAGACTAAAACAATTTTTTTTCATTTAGGCCCCTGCGAGTTTTTAAATATTATAGTAATTATGATGATTTATTTTTCAGGTCTTAATCGACATCTGAGACTATTTAGACAGCATCAAGGGTTTTTTAAATCATTCAGTAGCCAAAGACCTTCTAGAGCATCAGAAGAATTAGTTTTCATTTGTCAACCTAAAAGACAAATTCAAAATACGAAATGCCTGTTTTCATCACTGAAACACTAACAAAATCAAATATGGAATCCTCAGCGAGACATGGAGTGAGCAATGTTTGAACATTCTTTAAGAGATCGAGTTACAAACAAATTCATTAGAGGTTTTTACAAAAGTCATCGATGTTAGCCCCCAGGCAACTACGAAGAGAGGGATTTGCTGTGACAGTCTGTCCTGAGGAAGGGACGTAAAAAAGGTTCTTCTTCTGTTGATAAGAGAAGTGGCTGTACAACGATTAGAATGATAGACATGAAGAGAGGATGTCAGCCAAAAGGAGAGCCTCTATCGAATAAAAATCTCCACTCAGAAGACGTTTCGGGTTTAATTAAATAAATTCATCATCAGTTCTTAGGAGCTGAAACGAGCATAGATAATAATTGTAATACAACAACATAAAATATTTATTAAATTATAAATAACATCAGATCTTACATTATTGGCAATCACAAAGTGCACACCATTGAGTTGCAGATAGAGTTGTTATATATAAACATATTATCTATCCTCGTTTCAGCTCTTAAGAACTGATGATGGATTTATTTAATTAAACCCGAAACGTCTTCTGAGTGGAGGTAGAGACTCTCCTTTTGGCTGACATCCTCTCTTCCTGTCTATCATTCTAAGGTTCTCCTTCTTCGAAAGGAGTGAGTCTATCCTCCCTAGCATAGAAGAGGCTGGAAATAAAGATTAGTTCACTAGCTAGAAACCAACACAGGAGGAGGAAGGAGTTAGAGTTAGGAAATAATGTAACTTTACGGTGTGCCGGTAGATGGCTACGGCCAGAGGCCGGTTGGGTTTGAGGTGTGTGTCTTCGTGCACTTAAGCACCTCGGGTAAATAAACGGGGATCCAGATAGGAATTTCAAATAATAATAATAATAATAATAAACATCAATGTTGTCGACAGGATGGCCACATTGCTAGGACCAGCCACAATGGATGAACGAAACCATCAAGCATTTGGAACCAGAACACGATCTCCTACAAGATGGAATCGAACGACATTAAACGCATCACCACTAAAACCAGGAACCACAAGAGATAGTTAAATCGAGAAGATCAAGGGAGCATCAGCAGTGGAAGCAAGGTAGCCAAATAAATACTAGGTAAAATCAAATTCATAAATATTTCATATATAATGCTTGTGAAAGAAAACAAAAGAATGTATTAAATATACTTTATTGATATTACATGATCAGGCCTGAAATCAAAACATTTTTATATAATTTGACAAGTAAAATATTTTTATATTTAAATATTACTAAATATTAGATCACCTCTTCATTTATGTTACTTACACATTGACCATAAATCAATTAAATTATGTACATTTCATGATCTTTTTATTTAATAAAATTCAATAGATGGAATCAAAAATATATTTAGCAGAGGATTGTATTTCTTTCACAACCTTAAAATATCAAAAACAGATATGGAGCATTTAAATAAATCATAGAAGTCAACGGATATTTGTTTATACAACAGAAAGAACAGGAGCAGCCAAAAATATATTTTTTCCATTAAACGTTTCTGTAAAATTTTTTGTCCATCTTCAGTCTTTCAAAATTGTTAATAGCCATACAACCAACTCGGAAACATTAAGAATTTTGAAGGACTGAAGAAAAAGTGCGAAATAAAATCAGGATTTATCTTTTATTTCAATTTATTGATATTAAAAATTGTAATTTTAATGAGTTTATTAATCCTTATTATATTTGAAAGGCTAATTCTTTGGAAAGAAGAAGATGAGCTGGCTGAGCCGCTTTCGGGGCTGTCCGCGAGATAATATAATCGACGAGAGACCAAAAATTAAACTCCAACCTATTCAACTCGACTATACTGCCGGCCCTCAGCTATGCAAGTGAAACTTGGGCATTAACACCGGAACATGCAAATAAAATCAAGACCATGCACTGGAGCGAAGTTTGGCTAACACAAGGGAAACACAACGCCAACTTTGATGACGGGGATTCTTACTCAAGTCAATAGAGCAAAACACGAATCTTATGAGAAGCGAAGACTGAAGATAGAGCACATCGCTGCAGCTATGAATCCCCAGGAACAAGAAGCGACCAGTTGGGACCGACCACCTATACGCTGGGCATTTTAGAAACTCCATAAGAGCAGGGAGAAGATGTGTGCCTCACTGGACGACACTGTCGAAAGACCGTCAAGCATGGAGTGACAATTGGGAGCCGCGTGCACCAATTCGCCGCACAGAAGAACGGGTCGATTACGTGACTAGTAAAAGTAAGTATATTTCAAAGGCATATTAGCCCTTCTTCTGAGGCAACTCATATTTCATATGGGCCCAGTCTATAGTTCATACACCTCTATAGTTCATATTTCTTTAATACATTTGTTTTGTACAATGTTTTATACTATAATTTTTATCAGGAATGAAAGTTAGAAGAAAACGCAGCCAAAATTTTTTCTTTAAAAATATATTTTAACAGCTGACGTTTCGGCTTTGGTCAAAGCCATCCTCGGAGCTGTTATTGGTCATTATGTACATATATTTTGAATTGTATTTGGTATTAATGTAGGATATAACATCAGGAAAAAAAAGTCTTCAGTTCAAGAAAAACTTTTTCCTTCTTCTATCACCATTACAATATATTTATTTTTTTGTGCCTAATGTGATAATTGACTCAGGGCAGTACAATTTCATCTAATGCTTTGACCAAAGTCGAAACGTCGGCTGTTAAAATATATTTTTAAAGAAAAAATTTTGGCTGCGTTTTCTTTTAACTTTCATTTCATTCCTGATACAAATTCCACCAGCCATAAAATACCCTTATACTACTATAATTTTATACTGAAATTCGTAAGGAAAATATTATTAACATCTTACTTCATTTGAACTTTTTAAAAAAATTCCCAAACGTCCGCCCCTGAAAATTTTTCCCACTCTAGGCTGCAGCCTTCTTAGCCTATTTAGAAATATGACCCATGTTATGTTATGCATAAAGGAACCAAGCTGCATTATGATCGAAATTGAGATAAAACCACCTTCTTGTAAGGAAAAAGAAGATCTACTTCTTTATTTAAATCACAACATTTTTACTGAGTGCACTTTATTTTCTATAAAACAAGAACAAAAGTCATTGCTATTGATTTTGTTTACGATTGTGCAATTGAAATGTTCCTCCCTATCTCAGATTTAATGACGCTTGGTTCCTTCGTGAATAACTTCGTCCATATATACAGGGATTGGACAAAATAATATAAACTCCGGACTTATAGACAATTTTTATTTATTAATAATGTGTTAAGCCATTTGCTTGTATAAATTCTTACAGGTTATTCAGGGGTACTCTAGGATGTCTCTTCTAAGTTTTCGACTTTGAGGATCCTGTGCTAACTTAAGGGGTTGGGGGAGGAGAACCTCAAAATTTATGTACTTTTTTCAGCTTATAAATATTGTCAATATTATTTTTGTCTAACCCCTGTACATTTGCTATTAAATTGGATCTTTAGAAAATTTGAGAACATATTTTAGATAACTCTATTTCTGATCTGTTTAACATGAGGCAAGATAATGATTTACATTAGGCCTATATTAAAATTATAAACTAAAGTTATTCAAATTTTTTGCTTGAAATTTATAATTATATATCCTGTAATAAAATTATTTGTTTGTTTTAGATTCCTATTCATCTGCGTTAATCATCACACTTTTAAAATTTACAACTGTTATGCAAAGCAACTGCTTCTATCATCACAGACAGGATGTTTTAAGGTGACTTAATTTATTTTAAGAATCCTTCGAAATTTTCTAATAAATATTAATATGATGAATATTTTGTTATTTTCGGAAATCGGAAGGATTTATTTTAGAGGCATATTCGTTTTTCATTAAATAAAAAATCTTTTGGAATATCCATTCTTTACAAAAGAAGTCTCAGGCTATGAATAGGATATAACAAGTAGGCTTATATATATATTTATTTTAAATAACACAGAGGAACAGTGATTTTGTTGCCGGGGTATTTGGGTAGCGCTGATTCCAAAAATGTCATCAGTTTTGCCCCATCACATCTAGTTTTAGAGCTATAGAGAAAATTAAATTTTAATAGAAAATGTGCTCTAAAGAAAAAAAAATTCAATTTTTCGAAATATTTAGCCCTGTTTTGCACCATTAAATCACCTCTGATTGGACTGAAACTTTATATTTATATGTAATTCATCTATCTGCTTATTTTTAAAACAGGAATGAAAGTTAGAAGAAAAATGCAGCCAGAATTTTTTCTTTAAATATATATTTCAACAGCTAGCTGACGTTTCGGCTTTGGTTAAAGCCATCCTCGGAGCTATAAACAATGAAACGAAACATTTCTTTTTTTACAAATATTGTTTAACAATCATTTTTATAAAACTTTTTTTTTTTTTTTTTTTTTTTTTCCTAGAATGAAAATCATACCTGCTGTTAGTCTTCATATACATATATTTTGAATTGTATCCGGTATTAAAGTTAATTTAGGATATAACATCAGGGAAAAAAGTTTTCTGTTCAAGATCAACTTTTTCCTTCTTCTATCACCAATACAATATATTTATTTTTTTTTTGTGCCTAATGTGATAATTGACTCAGGGCAGTACAATTTCATCTAATGTATTTTTAGATTTGTAGTTATTTTTTATACAAATGAATTTTAATCCCGGATTTATTAAACATGTTTCTTATTTTTTACGCTAGGTGGCATAGCAGGCTTATTTTGTGACATTTTTTAAAACACCTCTATATAAAAGTACGGTGGTATTATAATCTTTTTTAAAATTCACCGTCCTGTTTAGGTAGATATGGATGGATTCCAAAATAAGCCTTTTAAACAGATTTTCCTCTGTCTGAAGTATTTCGACGGACTCAAAATCGAAGACATGATTTAGTTCAGTCGCATGCCGAGACAGAGCAACAGTATCTTCTTTATTTTTAACATTGCTCTTGTGTTGTGAAATTCTTTTGTGAAGATACTGGCACGTCTGCCCAACATACGACAGCTCACAGTCCTTACAATTTATTTTATAAATCACATTTGATTTCTGCAACAAGGGAGTTGGAGTCTTGTTGCTGTACAAGAAGGACAATGTATTGGCTGGTCTAAAAGCGATTCTTAGTCCATCATTCAACCGGCATAGATATTTTTTTATATCTTCAGACAGGATAAAAAAAAAAAAAAAAAAATATCTATGCCGGCATAGATATTTTTTTTTTTTTTTTTTTTATCCTGTCTGAAGATATAAAAAAATATCTATGCCGGTTGAATGATGGACTAAGAATCGCTTTTAGACCAGCCAATACATTGTCCTTCTTGTACAGCAACAAGACTCCAACTCCCTTGTTGCAGAAATCAAATGTGATTTATAAAATAAATTGTAAGGACTGTGAGCTGTCGTATGTTGGGCAGACGTGCCAGTATCTTCACAAAAGAATTTCACAACACAAGAGCAATGTTAAAAATAAAGAAGATACTGTTGCTCTGTCTCGGCATGCGACTGAACTAAATCATGTCTTCGATTTTGAGTCCGTCGAAATACTTCAGACAGAGGAAAATCTGTTTAAAAGGCTTATTTTGGAATCCATCCATATCTACCTAAACAGGACGGTGAATTTTAAAAAAGATTATAATACCACCGTACTTTTATATAGAGGTGTTTTAAAAAATGTCACAAAATAAGCCTGCTATGCCACCTAGCGTAAAAAATAAGAAACATGTTTAATAAATCCGGGATTAAAATTCATTTGTATAAAAAATAACTACAAATCTAAAAATACATTAGATGAAATTGTACTGCCCTGAGTCAATTATCACATTAGGCACAAAAAAAAAATAAATATATTGTATTGGTGATAGAAGAAGGAAAAAGTTGATCTTGAACAGAAAACTTTTTTCCCTGATGTTATATCCTAAATTAACTTTAATACCGGATACAATTCAAAATATATGTATATGAAGACTAACAGCAGGTATGATTTTCATTCTAGGAAAAAAAAAAAAAAAAAGTTTTATAAAAATGATTGTTAAACAATATTTGTAAAAAAAGAAATGTTTCGTTTCATTGTTTATAGCTCCGAGGATGGCTTTAACCAAAGCCGAAACGTCAGCTAGCTGTTGAAATATATATTTAAAGAAAAAAATTCTGGCTGCATTTTTCTTCTAACTTTCATTCCTGTTACAAATTCTACCAGCCATAAAATACCCTTATACTTATTTTTAAAGGGTAACGCCTTAAAAAAATCCAGGCAATTCAAACTAATAGCCGCTTTAGAGCACATTTCCTATTAAAATTTAATTTTCTCTATAGCTCTAAAACTAGACGTGATAGGGCAAAACTGATTTTGGAATCAACGCTGCCCAGGAATAGCTTCAAATACCCCGGCAACAAAAAAAAGGTATTTTTTGTTCCTTTGTGTAATTTAATGATTAATTTTTAAATGATTTTAGCTGCCTCAATGAGTACAAACAAAGACCATGGTGAGGATTAATTGCAATTAAAATTTCTTTTCATTCTTCTTCATTAATTACACTATTATTTTATATATTTTCAAGAAATTCTTTGATAAATGGCATTGATTAAAAAATATTACCTGAGCAGCCAAAAATAAATACCTTTCCAGAGTTGCCTTTGTCATAGGTTCCACTGTTAAACAAACAATGGAACTTTGTAAAATTCAATGATAATAATAGACATATTTAATAAAAAAGTTAAATCAGTTAAATATAATTTTCTTCCCCTCAGTGGTAAAAGAGTGCTTTTTATGACCCGTCAGAGGTCGTACATTATTTGGGGTGACTTTCATAAACGGCATTCATCCCTTTCCAATTGCCTTTGTGTTTTCAAGTGGTCCATCCTTCTGCAGATAACGAGAGACCCTCATGGCAGTTGTAAAAGGGACATTCGTTATTTATATTACAATAATCTCAATGCAGCAATTTGCACTTTGCTATTCTTTAGTTCCCTTCGTAAATAATACCCTAGCAATCAAGGGCTTTTACCTGGAGCCAAAGGGCATCTGGGGATCCATTTCGCTCTTATCTCTCTCTCTCTCTTTTTAATTAGGTTTCTATTCAAATCTTTTATTCAATTTAAAATTCTAAGGCGAAATGTTAAAGATAAATCACCTTTCGAGTATATAATTTAATTAAAGGACAATATCTTTTATTTAACTTTAATTTTTTTAAATAAAAAGTTATAAAGATTTATCAACTACTATAGAAAGTTTTTTATTCTTATATGCTTAAATACCTAAAATCCGTATCAATACTTCCAAAGAAAAGAGTATGAGGATTTAATGTATACGATGAAAGATTGGGAGAAAGAATACCAACTTTCTCTTACCTCTAAAAATCTGTCTGTCTGGGTTCAATTTTAAGCATGAAGGAATTGAGCGAAGAGGTTGAAATTGTATATTTAAGTTAGGCACCTCCCTAGGGCGTGAAAATAAGTTTTAAATCAAAATCGGCCAAAGAGTACTAGTACTTTACTGACGCACTTTTTCAGTTTTTTTTTCGATTTTCTCAAAATTCGCTCCAACGATTTTGATTAAAATTCAAAATTAATTATTTTTTAGATGCTCTTTAAAATGTATATTCTCATTTTGCCATTGAAATCTTCTGAAGACCACTTTACTCTTGTACTTCATAGGAAAGATAGGAGAAATGGTTGCCATGGTAACAAAATATAAATATTTTCCCCTACTTATAAATTTTACATCTTGATTTCTAATATATCGGCGGAAACTAAATATATCTCGATACGAAAAATCTGGTGTGACAAGCACAGTACACCTTTCTATTACCGAAGGTAAGAAAAAGTTATGATCTGTGCGACAGTCACACCAACCTAACCCCAGGATATAATTCATTGACTGCTCCAGGGGCGGATTTAGGCATTTGCCGCTCCTAGGCAGTGGGCTCTTGCCGCCTCCCCCTCCCTTCCCCCATCAACCACCCCAACACTGAGAAACACCCTAACACGTCTTATTACCTATACCTTTTAAACATCAAATACTTAGTCTATGGGAATTTTTATTAAATTTATTCGTATATAAATAAGCAGTTTTTTTCACAAATTTCTGCCCCAGGCGCGCGTCTAGTCCGCCTCTTCTGAAATACGCCCCTGGACTGCCAGGGGTCAGGTTTTGAGAGTTTATGAATGAAGAGTCGAGGTCGAGCTGCATTGATTGAACGTGACTCTCAACATCAGATGAAGGGCTGCCAACGAATTATATCCTGTACTGAGGATGACCAGGCGCAGTGACGCAACCAGGATATGCCCTTCTATATTTTCCTACATAATACGAGCTTTGGATGGGCCCCCTTCCATCCTCCAGTGCAGTGGTTCCCAACCTTTTGAATTTCACGGCACTCCTGGGAATAACATTAAACACTAGCGGCATCCTTCCTTGTATTAAAAAAGTTTAATATGTACAGTGAGGGTCAATATCAAGTCCCACCCATGCGCTTTCTACTTGTGATTATTTCATTGTTTTAAAAAAAAAAAAAATGAAAATCTTTATAGGAAATTTTCTAGGTTTGAACCATGCAAGTTTCCATAAAAATATAATATATATATTTTTTTAAAAACAATGATATATGGGTGGGACTTAACTTTGGCGCTCACTGTACATAACATAATATAGTAAACTTTACTATAATCATTTAGTAAATATACATCAATAGTTTTGTTAGCTTAAGTATAGGGTAATTTTTTTTTTTTCTTAATATCTCGCAGCACCCCTTAGCCAATCACGCGGCACCCTTGGGTGCCGGGGCACACCGGTTGGGAAACACTGCTCCAGTGGCTATTCCTTTAATAACATCTATTTAAAAACTTCAATGTCTTGATATGTCAAAAAATTGTTAATTTTAAAATTAATTGATATCATATGTGTGTGTGTGAATTTTCTCTTTTACGAATGAAGTCTTTGAAATGAATCTTAATTATTGCTTTATTGGCACCCAGGGCAGCAATTTCCTTATTAAATTGGCCCAAGATGTCTTAATTAACCACGTCGACAGGCTAATTTTCTCCTTTCCACCAGACTTTTCAACAGAAAGGTGTCTTTTTTATGTCTTCAAGCATTTCCAATTACGGCAAACCGATCTCCATTATACTGTAGCAATTGAACTGATTTAAAAAAAATCTGGTGTGACTGGTCGCACAGCACACAACATTCTCTTACCTTCGGTAATCGAAAGTTGTGTTCTGTGCTTGTCACACCAGATTTGAACTACAAAAGTAAAGTGCTTCAAAATATTTCAATTGCAAAATGTGAATATATCATACATTTTAAAGATAATCTAAAAAATAATTGATTTTTGAATTTTAAACAAAATCGTTGGAGCGAATTTTGAGAAAATAGAAAAACCTGAAAAAGTACATCAGTAAAGTAGGTAGTACTTAATGGCCGATTTTGTTCAAAAGCATCGTCCCTGGAGTGTCCTTAACTGATGTATGCGAAGATAAGTTTTCTCGGGTTAAGTCGCGTGGAGACTCTTGAAAATGGCTCCAAAAGGAGAGCCGAAACGTCGAGTAAATCTCAACATCACACGCGACTTAACCCGAGAAAACTTATCTTCGCATATATATAAATATTACATATAGGCATAGGTAAGAGAAAGTAAAACTGCAAAATAAAACTAATTTAAAGTCGAAGTAATTTAATTTGTAGGAGGGTTTGTTTGTATATCACTAACTTTGGCAAGGGGGGCGGGGGACAAAAAGTATGACGTAATATGTGGACGACCCCTGAACGCACACTGAACGAGCAAAAACGTTTTCGATCAAAATGTTTTGTCCACGAGCAAAAACGTTTTCGGACAAAACATTTTGAGATTTCAATACTTTTAACTCCTGGACCATTTGAAGGCTTTTAAAAAAATACTATCCTGATTATCTTCATATTGTCTATTTTCTACCAATCTGTTTTTCAAAAGATTTATTTAGATGGGGGTGAAAATTAATTATTTGTTTCATCTCTAAAGAAACATTATATTGGAATGGAAAAGAGCAAGTATGGATGTAGCAAATAAAGGAACCTTTGGATGCCAAATACCGAAAAGGAGACGTTTCGGACAAAATTTTATTTTTCCATTCTCACTATACGGTACATGTGCACAAACTATTTGTTCTGCAACAATAATGACAACTTTGTGCCTAATTAAATTATAAGCCTACCAGGACTGAGGATGGACAAATAAAATTTTGTTCGAAACTTCTCCTTTTCGGCATTTGACATCCAAAGGCTCTCTTTATTTGCTGCACCTGTATTTGCTCTCTTCCATTCCATAACATCAACAGCAATTTCCCTTCGGCTTATGATACATAATATCGCCTGCTGAGAATCATAGTGGCGAAAGTCAGAAATTCTATTTTTGAGTTAAGCCTTCCAAATGTTCTTAAAACGTCTTCTCTTTTAAGTGCCAAAGTGGCCAAAATATATTTCCATTCTTTTGCTATTGATTCTGGGCTATTCTATAAAACTTTCAAACGCCTTTTCTCGAATTGTTGAATTTCGGACTTTCGCCACTATGATTCTCAGCAAGCTATATATAAACAACTTTTTATACTAAAATTATTGTAATTGTTTCGAAATTTCGAAAGCTGACTCGATCCTCTCATATATAACGAGAAGGGCATTTTAAATTTAACAATAATAGCAGTTTTAGTTATTTTAAGTGCATAAATCTCATTATTGCACATGAAGCCCTCCCGTTTCGGTGAAAGTATATATGCTTTTTTGACACAACCCCAACTCTGATGATGGACCAAACTTAGGATCGAAACGTCAGCCGTGGGCTTCTTGTTTTTTACCTTTTTCAACTAAAATTATTCCTTCGTTAGGAAAAAAAATTGTTTTTCTTTAATATCATAGAAATTATATTAGTAAAATATTATTTTATTTATTTATTATAAAACCTGTTTTTCTAAAGAAATAAAAACATGATTGGATTGGAACAAATTATTCAATCCTTTGACGTTGTTTTACTATAGGTATTAATAATAATAATTGCGCATTTCGTAATCAATATTTATTTGAATTTTTTTCAGTAAAAGAAAAACAACCTGGTCTAACCAATCTTCGTAATGATCAATCGCTGTTGACTCC
This sequence comes from Euborellia annulipes, assembly GCA_023213315.1. Lineage (NCBI taxonomy): Eukaryota > Metazoa > Arthropoda > Insecta > Dermaptera > Anisolabididae > Euborellia > Euborellia annulipes. Next base: position 83,174 of record JAKCPI010031154.1, read on the forward strand.
TCCTCTATGACAGATAATTAAAAGGTAATCCTGTTCGATGGTTAAGTTATGTTCACATTAATCGAATTTATTGGTCCATTAGCATGGGGCACATTTTAAATTCAATCGCAATAGTGCCATAATTCATTTATTAATACCTTTCAATGTAGCCATCCATTTGTGGAAGTGATTTACAACTTAATATTCGCTAACTTCTTTCTATTAGGCTTAGTTCCCTTTACTTTATTCCTTCTTCTTGGTCATTTTATCTTACCAAGGGTCGTATTTTTTCTTTCTGGGGTCCTAGGTGAGGAAAATGTTGAAATTTATTTCCTAAAAAATAAATGAATTAGTTAAATATTGATTTAACGGGAGAAATAAAACAGCATAAATTTTTCAGGAATCGTCTTTCACCATATATTTGCAAATATTTCGACCGGCCTAACGCCAGGCCTTCTTCAGTGTAGGATATAGTAACACACTCGAACGAACACTCGAATGCTCGTCTTCCTCACCTCTCATCATTGAAAAGTTTAAGGACACCAGACTAAGGATCGCCAAATAACTATATCCTGCTCTGAAGATTGCCAGGCGTTAGACAGGCCGAAATATTTGCAAATATATGGTGTAAGGCGATTCTTGAGAAATGTGTGCTGTTTTATTTCTCCAGTTAAATCATCTCGTGAAACCAGCAACAATTCATATATCATCATTAGTTAAATATTTTTCGAGATCTATATATTTGAATAAGATATTAGTATTCAAAATTCTTCGGTTCGAACTTTAACTGAGTCATAGATACGTATATTTAACAAGACTGTGAATGTGTTTTTTGTTGGTGAGGCCAAACGTCCAAGGCCTCCAGGAATCAGGAATCTAACCCAGGATCTCCAGCCTTTCCGGAGCATCGGTGTGCTTTCCTTTGCACCAGGCCACCGAACCCTCGACCTATATCAATAAAACTCACTTCCCCTTATATGCTAGTTAACCGTACATTTCACTAACAAAGTGAGAAACATTAAAGAAAAATTTCTCACTTGTCCGCCGCTATTTAAACCAGTAGAGACACAGACATCTGGGTCTGCTCTTAATATAGTTTGATCGATGATTCTACCCTCACAGCATCCCTACAGTCACCAGTGGCGTCATTTCAACTTTTTCTTGGGGGGGGGGAGGCAAACATTTTTTTTTTCTTAAAATTTACTTACAAATGGGTACTCAAATTTGGCCAAAACATATTTAATTTAATTAATTGTTTAATTTTGTACAGTTTGTATACTCGTAGATGTATTTTGGAGTATTTTATTTAGAATAATATAAAATTTTATAAAAATCAGAGCCCTTGGGGGGGGGGCAAATGCCCCCCTGCCCCCCCCCCCCAAATGACGCCACTGACAGTCACTACATCATAGAAGAAGAGTGTCTGCACTCTCTCTTCTATAGGTATTATCATGGTCAATGCTCGGGGGAACTGCAAAGGAGGCATCGTCCCAGCACCCTATGTTGTCCACTCACGACTAATGGACGACTAGTCAATTCCAAACTTCCTTTGTCCCCATGACCTCCAGTGATTGGAACAAGCTTTCTGCGTCTATTTTCCCCAAAATCTACAATCTCCAGACTTTCAAGACTAATCTCAACAGGCATCTTCTCAGTTCCCGCAGTTGAGTTCCCCTTTCATGCTTCTCCTTTTTTTTTTTTAACTATATACTTCCTAGCTGGGACCACTGCTCATATAGGTTTTTGGACCTTATGCACCCATTACAAAAAAAAAAAAAAAAAAAAAAAAAAAATATTTAACTATAACTCAACCTCAAGGGCTTAAGAGCACTGCTGTTTCTCATTTTGTTAGTGAAATGTACGGTTAACTTGCATATAAAGGGAGGTGAGTTTTTTGGTGTAGGTCGAGGGTCCGGTGGCCTAGTGCAATGGACAGCACACCGATGCTCCGGAAAGGCTGGAGATCCTGGGTTAGATTCCCGAGGGGTGGCTTCACCAACAAAAAACATACTCACTTGTTAAATAAATGAATTAATTTATAAACATAAAAGATCTTGTTCAAATTCTCCAATCAATTTAGTATTTTTTATAATAACTACTTATAAAAATGAAAAACTTACTTGTTCAGTGAGGGACAATATTAAGTCCCACCCATGCGTTTTCTACTTGTGATTATTTCATTGTTTTTAATGGAAACTTTCATGGTTCAATCTTAGAAAATCTTCCAATAAAGATTTTCATTTTTTTTTATAAAAACAATGAAATAATCACATGTAAAAAAATCTGGTGTGACTGTCGCACAGCACACAACTTTCTCTTACCTTCGGTAATCGAAAGTTGTGTACTGTGTTTGTCAC
>JAKCPI010031156.1:0-26223 GCA_023213315.1 Euborellia annulipes
TAAATTAAATGATAAGATATTTATAAGTATTATGAGTAATAAAAAGTTTTTGTGGATTTCAAATATGGATAGATGGCCTCTTATGGCCCACTCTCCAAAATCTGGCTGAGCAGCTAGTTTTTTAATGAATCTTTAACGTATGTTAAAGATAGGACAAATTTGAAATTTTGACGACCTCTCAAAAAGTCACTTTTGCTCAAAATTGAAATTTTATATCAAAGGTATCGGGTTTTTGATAGTATCTATTTGTATTTTAAATTTCATCCAAATCGGTCCAGCAGGGAAACCTGTAGCTTTGTCTAAAAATTTGAAAATTGAAGAAAAGAATGAAAAATGAATCGAATACTTTCTCTTTATATATTTCATATATAGGGTAAGAGAAAGTAAAAAGGGAAGAAAAAAAAGAAAAATAAAAAAAAAGGAAAAATAAGAGACTAACTTTTGATCTTCCGAAATTGGAAAAATCTCAACTTTGAGCCTCTGCCATTCTTTTTGGCACTGGAATTTTTTTTGAATTTGTGCTCAAAATAATCCTTATTTATTCTAGTTTAAAATAAAAAAAATTTGGCTTCGATATCTTAAAATTTTTTTGAGATATTCGCCCAGAAAGAGAAAAGTTTTTCAAAAAAATTTTTTCACGTCCCTATCTTTTATTAAGGATATAAAATATTTCTTGATAATATAGTCTAAGGAACGACTCGTCTATGTAAATGCCATTGGAATCTATTGGAATATCATCTAAATGGTAGTATTGAGAGTTTCTTTCCTTTCTTTTGCTTTTTCCTTGCTCGGGACGAGTCGCTCCCGCGACTCGATAAAAGAAAGGGACCGAAATGGCCTGAAAGAATTTAAAAAAAAACGCACCATGGCCCCCAAATCTGGTTGTGCAGCTAGTTATTATATTAATGTTAAGAAAAATTATATTAAAATAGAAATGATATATTTATTATTCATATTTTCTGGAGTTTTATTGATAGAGAACTTGGGTGGGCAACCGGGACAGCTAGAGGTTATTGGATTAAATGATAAGATATTTGTATTTATGTTGTTGTTCAAAATGTTTCACTTGAAACCCACACCGCAATCCTTAAATTTAATTGATAAGATATTTATAAATATTATGGATAATAAAAAATATTACTTGGATCTTATGGAAGAGAAGTTGCCAAGATGACGCTGGTTTCAGAACGTCCTCTCAACAGATTGTAGTGAGATAAATAGAGTCGTTTAGTTGCCAGTGAAAAATCGATTCGAATGTTTTCTGTTTTAATAATACAAAAAAAAATTCATTGTTAGAATAAAAAATAATTACTCCCTTTTATTGTTAAAGGAGGGCTTAGGCTAATAATCAAACTCAACTACGTATTATATTTGTCCAATCAAACACAAACTCAACTCGCAAATTTTCTATCTTAAACGATTTATTGACTGGAGTACAGTCTTTGAGCGTTGATTGAAAAAAAATTCCATCTTTTTCAAACAAATCTAGTTGAAAAAATCATAATTTGAGTTTTGGCAAATAAATAATTTTAGAAAGATTTGTAAATTTTTCTCTTTTAATACTAATTTGAATATTTACTTGAAATATTAATTAATTTTATATAAAAATGTATAAAACTAATTAAAGAATGGCCTAAAAATAAAAGGATCCCATTGTTAAAGGTGTGTTCAAAAAATATTTCATTATTAAATTCACTCTAACCTAAGATTTGATACTTCTTGCTTTGACCTTCAAAAGGAAACGACATAAAATTGCGATATAAAAGGATAACTGAATGTATCTCTACTTCGCTTTTATAATTAAATTGAAACAAATAAATAATTGAGTGATATTTACCTGTTGGTGATGAATTCGAGAGAATTTCAACGAAGAGAGGAGAGAGAATGCCTTGGCGTTTGAGCTGCAGCGTCGCGACGCGTCGCGTGCCTACTGACTGGAGGCTGCTGTCTGAGGCGGCGACGGTCGCCGCACTGGCTGGAGTGGGGGGGGGAGGCGCCAACAATGTTCTATTAATAGAACACAAGCAATAAAATTAAATTAATTTATTTAAAAGATAATCTGTAAAAGAAAAATAAATTATTTCTATTTTATGCAAATTATCCCTTGCAAAAAGACAGAAAAAATCTGGTGTGACTGATCGCACTCTAAATAATTAAAAGTCGTGTTATGTGCTGGTCACCCCAGATTTTTTGTGTCGAGATATGATTAGTTTCCGCCAATATATTAGATCTCCAAAATGTAGAAAAACAGAAAAATATTTTTACTTTCTCTTACCTCTATATATATGTTAATATATAGAAAGAGAAAGTATTGGATTCATGTCAAAAATTCGACATTAAACTAATTAAAAAATATCATTTTATAAAAGAAATAAATTTAAAAAATATAAAATTACCTGCTTATTTTGACGAACTGGGGGGGAGGAGGTGTTAATGGCTTGTAAGCATCCTCTCGACTGGCAGCGGAGGGGCGGTGAGAGACGGCGCCGCCGGAGACCGCGAGAGAGGAGGGCAACAAGATCTTGGCAAGGGAAAATTGCCTAAAAATAAAAGGATCCCATTGTTAGAGCGCTAGAAATTTCCTCCCACTCCAGGAGCGAGGGGGGGGGGGGATGTAAGGGAAGGCAAGAGAGAGTGATATGGAAAAATATTTATATCTTTATAAATAAAATAGCTCACTTTCTGTTTATTAGGCTGAATGAAATTGATAATTTCATGATCTACAGTATAATTAAATTATTTAATATCTTAAAGAAATCTAATTTAAAATTCACTTCTGTAGCATCATTTAAATTTTTACTTTTTCTTACCCTATATATGAAATATATAGAGAGAAAGTATTGCGATCATGTCAAAAATTCGATGTCGAGATTATGATGGATATACATGTTTGAGTCCAAAAAAGTGGGTCCCGCAAATTGGTCTGTCTGTGTGTAACGATTTTTAGCATGAAGGAATTGAGTTACCAGATTGAAATTTTATATTAAAGTTAGGTACCCTCCCGGACACTCAAAATAAGCTTTTGAACAAAATCGGTCAAAAAAGTACTTAGTACTTTATTGATGTTTTTCATTGATGTTTAATACTTTTTTTAGTTTTTTTTTTTTTTTTCGATTTTCTCAAAATTCCCTCCACCAAAATTTTTTTAAATTCAAAAATCAATTATTTTTTAGATGCTCTTTAAAATGTATATTCTCATTTTGCCCTAAACGTGTTTTGAAGTACGCTTTACTAATGTAGTAGTACAGATTTTTCAAATTCATTTTCAGTATCTCGACACAAAAAATCTGGTGTGGCAGCACACGGTGCATAACTTTCTCTTACCGAAGGGCAAGAGAAAGTTGTGTACTGTGCGCCAGTCACAATAGATTTTTAAAAAAATATATTAATGACTACCTGAGGGAAATTTTCACCACAAATTCAAATTCAAATTTTTACCACAAAATACCATACAATGGAAAATCTTTTGATAGCAGAAAAGAATATTTATAGTTTGCGGTTTGTGAACTTTCAAGCAGAAATTAATGTCAAATATATAGCTAGCTATAATATTATACAGTAAATTATATATTCTCTCTCTATTTATTCTCTCGCCTCTCTTTTTTCTAACATTCTATCTTAAGCTGTCATCCACAGCATGCTAAATAAAATCACCAACTCTTTCACACTTATAATTCGGGTTTTATTAGGAACAACAACAACAACATTTATAAAGATGTTTATGCTTGAATAAAATATATATAAGAAATTAATTGAATATTCTTTAACTTCTCACCTGCTTTAGAAAGGATATAATTTTTTTTTTTTAATTGAAAACGTGAAATAAAAATCTTTTTTAAAGGCAAATAATTCGTCTTTTATTACTGCTTTAAGTAGACAAACAAAAGCGAGTGTAACTTTTTTTCAAACAAGATTATTACAACTCTAGAATTAAATTTATCAATTATATTCATCTTTCTGTCTAAACAAATGTTGAATAATTAAGTATTAAACTTTATGAAAGTAAACTATCCCTCGCTTCTCATTAAAGTTATACCCACGTCGCTTATTAATTAAGCCATAATGAACATCATATAGGATGGACAAGGTCTTTGATGAAGCTTGACTCCACACATTCCCCAGCGTTATCAATCATTCTATTTTATTTTCTCTTTGAACGCCTATCATCAACATCATGAGATAAATGATTTCGTTTTGTCTTACTGAATGTAACCTAAGGCCATCCACTTTATCTCTCCCCATTCCATGCAATATGCCATCCTGTTTTCTTGTTATAAAATTTGATATATCGTTATCTCTAATTTTAATAAAAACAGACTGAAGTTGTGTCGGAGTCCAAGTAGATGAATGGCACTTAAAGGAAATGAGTTCGTATTTGATTCCTGGAAGTAGGCAACCGAACTCTAATATTGTATAATTTTGATTAAGGAAATTTACGCCTTAAAAGAGTTGTGCTCACTTCTAGTGAGTACGTGAATGGCGACCACGAGTTACCCGAGCTAAGGCTGGCATTTTTTCCTTTCCTTTATATCAGCCTTTTTTCCCCCTCTTTCATATCAAGCGTCAGGCCGTGGGTTGCATTTCTCTCGGTCTTATTTTTTTATGAATTGCCGACCCCGCACAGCGGGAATAATAAGGGGGAGGATAGAAGACTTCTTAAAAGAGTTTGACAGTAAATATTACGGGCTTGATCTTTTATTCAAACCACCCAGGCTTGAAAGATATCCTGTACATACCGGTACTTAATAATAATGTTTAACAGACCTAACTCCAAGGTGTACAGTGAGCGCCACAATTAAGTCCCCACCGGATAGCTTTAGCCTTAAGTATATAGTATATGGTAAATGGTGAAATGATTTTTAATTTGAAAAGGTTAAAAAAAATCATCTGTATCAGATTTTACGTTTTACTTTTTCGGTCATTAAAATTATTTTACCATTTACCATATACTATACCATATATTTAAGGCTAAAGCTATCAGGTGGGGAGTTAATTGTGGTGCTCACTGTACAACCTATTAAATCGAAATACAAAAACAAAAATTTTGAAAGTAAAAAAAAAAAATTTAAGGAAAAAAATTTTTTTGTAACCTGCCCGGGTTATTGGTATTTGTTGATGTACTTGCAGTTGAAGTGATAAATAAATAAATAAAACAATCTGGTAATTACACTAGTCGACAAAAATGAACTTTTTTTCTTTCACAAGAATGAAGATATGAAATTCTAGAAGTATTTTTCACCCTGAATTCATGATATGTAGTTAGAATTTTTCCATCAGGCACAGTTTTAGAGATATAGAGCAAAATAGATTTTAGTCGAAAATGGGCTCTACAACGGCTTTTATTTAAAATGTTCAAATTATTTTTAACGCCGCACTCCGTCAAATTATGCAGATAGTTAGAATACATATAAATTTTAAGTTTCATCCCAATCGGAGGTCATTTAGACGTGCTAAAAACGGCTTAAAGTTTCAAAAATCGAAATTTTCAAGAATTTTTTGCTTTAGTCACCCCTAATACAATTTTTAGATACCCCTGATATGAAAAAAACATATATTTACGATATTCTATAGTTCTTTGGCTTTCTAAAAATCATTAATTCGCAAAAATCTATTAATTATTAGCCAGAAATTATTAACAAAAAAGGTGAGCAAAGAAAAAACACAAGTACACTCACTGGACGAAAAAAAATGGACCCCTTGTTCTTTTACAAGTATAAAGAAAGATATGAGATTCAAAAATATTTTTTTTTAATAATATATAATAAAGTTAGTGCCCGTGACTCGATGCTCAGAGGGGGGATACATTAGCTTCTCGTGGATAGGGTTCACTTTTTTAATTCAATTGAAGTCCATTTTTTCGTCCAGTGAGTGTACTTGTATGTTTTCTTTGCTCACCTTTTGTTATATATTCGTGTAATAACAGATTTTTCGAATAATGTTTTCAACCAAAAACTATACGAATATCGTAAATGTTTTTTCGATTCGAAATATCTAAGTGTGAAGGATTTGACAAAACAAAAATCTTGAAAATTTCGATTTATGAAACTAAGCCATTTTGCATGACCTCCGATTGGGAAACCTTAAAATTTCTATGTATATCTTACTATTTGCATGAATTTGGCAGATGCGTATTAAAATAATTTAGACACATTTTAAATAAAAGCCATTTTAGAACCATATTTTCGGCTAAAATCTATTTTACTATATCTCTAAAACTGTGTCCCTGACTTTCACAAATTCTAACTATATCTGAATTCAGGGTGAAAAAAAATGCATAGATCACTAATCAGATATCTTGTGAAAAAAACCTTGTCGACTAGTGTTATTGCTTTTATTTTTACTTTCTCTTACCTATGTATATATGTAATATATATATAGAGAGAAAGTATTGGATTCATGTCAAAAATTCGATGTCGAGATTTTGATGGATCTTCACGTTTTTTGAGGTCCCCTGAATCCAAAAAAGTGGTTTTCGCGACATGGTCTGTCTGTGGGTGGGTGGGTGGGTGGGTGGGTGTGTGGGTGGGTGTGTGGGTGTGTGGGTGGGTGTGTGTTCAAGTTTTAAGCATGAAGGAATTGAGCTACGAGGTTGAAATTTTATATTTAAGTTGAACACACCCCCGGGACCGGAAAAATAAGCTTTTTTTAATCAAAATCGGCCGAGAGAGTACTAGTACTTTACTGATGTACTTTTTTCAGTTTTTTTCGATTTTCTCAGAAATTTAGCTCCAACATGATTTTTTTTTAAATTCAAAAATCAATTATTTTTTAGATGCTCTTTAAAATGTATATTCTCATTTTGCGAGTTGAAATCTTCTGAAGACCACTTTACTCTTGTGTTTCATAGGAAAGATAGGAAAAATGGTTGCCATGGTAACAAAATATAAATATTTTCCCATACTTATAAATTTTACATCTGAATTCAAATGTACCGTACTGTCGGGAACTAAATATATTTCGACACGAAAAATCTGGTGTGACAAGCACAGAACACAACTTTCGATTACCGAAGGTAAGAGAAAGTTGTGTGCTATGCGCCAGTCACACCAGATTTTTTAAGGTACCTTTGAGCTTATTCTCAGATCCTTTTTTATAATTTAATTGTTTAGCCGATATAATTTATAATATTTAAGATTTTAATCGTTTGGAATAGTAAGCGAACCCCTGACACTTGGCACAAGAGACAAGATCTCTACTATACCTCTGGCTTTATGAATTAAAAAAAAAAAAGAAAAAATTTATTTTTTTAATTGACAGCAACTATGCCTACCAACTTGCTTTAAGAAGTAAACTTTCTGAACTGATATTAAATTGAATTGCTTAAACCAGTGGTTTCAAAACTTTATGACATCACGCCTCCCTTAAAAATATTTAATTGTATGACGCCCCCCCCCTCCCATTTTATAAAATAATACAAAAACAAAAATTTTGAATGCTAAAACATATAGCCTAAATTTAGGGATATAAATTATTTTTTTTTATTCTTATTTATTATTTTAAAACTTATAATAATTATAAAACTAGCAATCATTTGGTAAATTGCTCGCTGTGGCTAATATTTGGCCACTGGCGGAAAGGGTTTTCTATTTTAGGAGTACTAAAAATTTTTTCAACATTTTAAATTATTTTAATTTATTTGTTTCCCCTTTTCTACTCCCAACCTCTCTGGAAATCAATGATAATATACTAAAAATAAATCCTACAAGTACACAATCCCCATTTCGAGAGAAATGGCCGGGCAGCGAGTTTTGGGGTCAAATCAATCCTCACTTCAGACTCAGAAATATATCAAAAAAAAAAAAAGCAGTAAATGAAAAACATATATGAAGAGAACTTTAGAGATTAATAACTTTTCTCTTTAAAAAAAATAGAGATGTCCAAATTATAATATTTCTATTATATTAAGCATATTAATTTTACACTGCGCGTTGCGGGTGACGTTATATGCATTATTTTCTAAAAAAAAATCTACCGTATTAAAAAAACCTTTTTAAAAATACGTAGTATAATATATCCATTGAAAGAAATTTAATATACTGTGGTAAAAAATTACATGAAATCCAACAAGTTTGTCCATTTCTAAAGGAAACATTAAAAAAATATATAAAACCCTCTACTTTTTTCTTGAAATTGACATGAGGGTAGAACGGGGAGAAGTAAGGTCAGAGCGGGGTCAACTCAGGTCGCTTTCACCCCCCAAGCTTTTTACTCCGGGATGAATTCACTCTTCTCTTTCACTCTCAACTTTTATAAATTAACACTCTCGAACACAGTCATCCCATGCCACAAGGAAACCAAAAGAGTTTAAGTTAGATTATTAAAGATTGGATTAGGTTTAATATGAGCACAAGCGAACAAGGCTAACTCGATTATTTTGCAATATTAATCACATAAGGGAAACCCTTCATGTCAAGTTTGCATTGAATTGAGAGTCATTTGTTATGAAAGGTGTTTGCTCTTCGTTTAAGAGATAAAAAACCCAACCAATATGGTTTAACATTATCACTTTTAATATAATAAATATAAAAATACTATCAACATGTCAGGTCTATTCTCTAAAAACAGGCGTTAAAATTTAAAATAAACAAATAGGCAGTGGCGTACCGAGGGGGGGCGAGGGGGGCGGTCCGCCCCAGGCCCCGAGTCGGCATAGGCCCCCATATATTTATAAAAAAAGAAAATTTAATGAAAATTTTTCTTTGAAAGGCCCCGGGGCCCTTGGGGCTCAAGTAAAAATGGGAAAATTTAGATAAAAAAAAAACAAAATTTAATGAAAATTTCTCTTTGAAAGGCCCCGGGGCCCTTGGGGCTCAAGTAAAAATGGGAAAATTTAGATAAAAAAAAAAACAAAATTTAATGAAAATTTCTCTTTGAGAGGCCCCGGGGCCCTTGGGGCTCAAGTAAAAATGGGAAAATTTAGATAAAAAAAAGAAAATTTAATGAAAATTTTTCTTTGAAAGGCCCCGGGGCCCTTGGGGCTCAAGTAAAAATGGGAAAATTTAGATAAAAAAAAAACAAAATTTAATGAAAATTTCTCTTTGAGAGGCCCCGGGGCCCTTGGGGCTCAAGTAAAAATGGGAAAATTTAGATAAAAAAAGAAAATTTAATGAAAATTTTTCTTTGAAAGGCCCCGGGGCCCTTGGGGCTCAAGTAAAAATGGGAAAATTTAGATAAAAAAAAACAAAATTTAATGAAAATTTCTCTTTGAGAGGCCCCGGGGCCCTTGGGGCTCAAGTAAAAACAAAATTTAATGAAAATTTCCTTTTGAGAGGCCCCGGGGCCCTTGGGGTTCAGGGATATACGATATTTTACAAATATTTTTGTGTATGGAGGAGAGGGATATTTAAAGATGACCACCCCCCAAAAAAAAAATTCAATATAAGGCCCCCTCTTCTAGTTCCGCCCCAGGCCCCCAACTGCCTCGGTACGCCTCTGCAAATAGGTGTTAAAAAGTCATGTAGAAACAATGAGCGTTAAAAAATGCTATTCTCTAAACAAAGTTTTAACAGCAACGTTAACATGTTGCTTTTATTTCAAAGCTATCAAAATCATAACCTTACTTTTAAGGACGCCATTTTTATTTTATACACGACGTTAAAATATTAAAGGCACCCCCTAGACATGACATTAATTTTTAACACTATTTACTAAATGTTAACGCTTGGGCTTTAAATTTTTGTTTACAGAAAAGCTATTTGAGGCAAGGAAGCAAGAACGGATCCAGGGGGGGGGGGGGGGGGGTAATCTGGTGTGACTGGTTGCTCAGCAAACAATTTTTTCTTAATTTCGGTAATTTAAAGGCGCATTCTATACTTGTTTGCCAGAATATAAATACAAATCAAATTTTTAAGTATTAATTTTTAAAATTTGACATTCAAAATAAATTTTTTTTCGAAAAAAAGTATTTTTTCGAATCTCGGGGGGGGGGGGGGTAATTACGCCCTTTACCCCCCCCCCTGTATCCGCCCTTGCAAGGAAGTGATTTTGAATAGCATTTTTTTAACGCTGATTGTTTTTACATTATTTAACACCCATTTGTTTATTCTAAATTTTTGTTTTTAGAGAATAGACCTGTGTGTTTGTGTGTGGTTTCCAACCACCAATAATTATAATTATTTAAATTCATAAAATTTAAAAATTGAAAAGAGCTTTTAAATATTTCTTCGTAGAAAAATAAATTCGGTTGGTCGAATGTCAATTTTCATTCGAATGTATTGGCTCACCTATGTGCAACTTTAGAGGTCTGAGGTCGGATTCTGGATGTCATTTGCCTCCTTATATTTCACAATTAAATCGATAATGTTGAAACTTGGCATGGAATATTCTGTAAGCCCTATATAGGGCAATGATGGTATTAAATTTTTGTAATAATAGAACTTAAAGGGAACGTAACCTATGATAGTTAAAAGTTGATAAAACAATCTTCAGAGGATATTTGATCACTAACAAAGTCAGGATTTATATTTGAAGCGACCAGAAGTATAAGGGGCCCCCCTCGCTCTATCTCTTAAAGTGGAAAAACTTTATTTTTTAGATAATATAATAAATGAATTTTAAGTAAAGAATAAAATAACCTTTTTTTTTTCTTTATTTCTCGGCTGATAAAATAACCTTCTCATCCTAAAAAAAGGCATCTCAATCTGAATTAAGGGAAAATAAAGGAACCAACATTAAAAAAAAATTTAATTACGCGAAAAAAAAGTAATGATTTTCTGTTTTCGTGAAGATTTTGAAGCACCTTATTATCCCTGAATACTCCACCCAGTCATCTTCATAGTCTGAACAAAATGTAAAAAAAAAAAAAAAAAAAAATGGGTGGGACTGAAAGACGGTAGCCAACAGCCGAAAATAAATTTAAAAAATTTGGTAGAAATAATTATAACTTTTTTTTATTTATTTATAGTATTTTTCTACATCTGACGCTTGGACTTAGACTTGGTTTCTATTTTATTAAATTTTTTGATTAATTACTAGGGATCTGATTTTCATGTTAAATTACCCAAAATAAAACATCAATATCAGGCATCTTTAGGCAAAAAAAAAAATATTTTTTTACTTTTATCTGATTTTTTTAAAAATCTATATACAGTAGGCCTATATCATTCGTCTGCCTATCAGGCTCCCTTTGGTCAACTTGCCGTTGGAATTTCTAAATGAAATTTTTTTATACTCCTTTTAGGACTTGTAAAAAATTATTTTCGTCCTGAAATTCCTATAATAACTTACTTTTTGAGTTAATAATTGTTGAAGTTGGGATTTTTTCGTTGGGAATATATGAAGGAACATTTGTGATTTCTTTGCGTAATTGTTTAACCAACGAAATTTTTGAAAGAGATTTTGCTCCATTATAGAGTCGATTGATGATGTTATGGAGAGTAGAAGAAAAATAGCTGGGTGGAGGTTGAAATATTTTTTCATTGAAAAACATATTTTTTTACGCCCTTTTCGCCTACTGAGACTATTTAGGGATATTAATTTATCCATTTAATTTTAAACACAATAATGCCGTTGACAACCGGGGGACGTTCCACACGCTGATAGCTCGGGGTCACCAATCCCGAACTTTCTCCGCGCTTGGCATCGTTTAACCGCAATTATATGTTAAAAGGACCAAGATAAGGAAGGGAAAGGCGAGAAACCGCCACAGGCGGGCCCGAGTCATTTGGAGAGGGAAGTTCCCGCCGGAGGGGGATAACGTAGTTTTTTTACTTTCTCTTACCTATGTATATATGTAATATATATAGAGAGAGAAAGTATTGGATTCATGTCAAAAGTTCGATGGATCTTCACGTTTTGAGGTCCTCTGAATCCAAAAAAGTGGTTTTCGCGACATGGTCTGTCTGTGGGTGGGTGTGTGGGTGTGTGTGTGTGTGTGTGGGTGTGTGTTCACTTTTAAGCATGAAGGAATTGAGCTATGAGGCTGAAATTTTATATTTAAGTTAAACACCCCCCGGGACCGGAAAAATAAGCTTTTAATCTAAATCGGCCAAAGAGTACTAGTACTTTACTGATGTACTTTTTCAGTTTTTTTCGATTTTCTCAAAATTCGCTCTAACGATTTTGATTAAAATTCAAAAATCAATTATTTTTTAGATGCTCTTTCAAATGTATATTCTCGTTTTGCTCTCAAAATTGTTTGAAGCACACTTTACTCTTGTATTTCATAGGGAAGATAGGAGAAATGGTTGCCATGGTTACAAAATATAAATATTTTCCCATACTTATAAATTTTACATCTGACAATGTGAATTCAAATATTCCCTACTGCCGGGAACTAAATACATGTCGACACAAAAAATCTGGTGTATCGGTAATCGAAAGTTGTGTGCTGTGCGCCAGTCACACCAGATTTTTTTTTTTAATTTGACCAAATATTCATTTCCTATTAATTAATTAAACTGTTGATTTATAGAAATATTTAACACTGAGCATGTGTGGTTCTCTCGTGGTTGATCGAAAATCTAACGAGTTTCTACATCCCAAGTAGTATTGATTTAATCCAAATATTGTTTCTTGTTAATTTTTCTATACCTTCCCCCCCCCTAAGGAGGATTTAAAAAAGAAGATAATCCTATAATCAATCAACCTTTAATATAAGCAAAAACAGGAGGAAATTGAATATTTTTTTTTGAGGAGTTTAAGAGATTTTTTTTATAATCAATGAAAAGTTAGTTTAATTACATTTAAAGCTCTTAAAATGCCCACCCCTACAATTAGAAAGGATTTACTGTAACATTGATTGAATATTATTAGCCAGCAACTTGAATAGAAGTAATCTATTTGGACGTTTTCTTGAACGAGGGAACGGCCTTTGCAAAAAGGAGAGTTAAAACCGAAATGAGTTTGGACCCTGAGTCCTAAGTCCAAAGGATCTTAGCTATATATATATTTAGGAATGAGGCGAATAAGCTCGGCTTTTTCCGTGGGAAGTTGGTTGGCCTAAATCTTGGGAGAGTAATCGTCCACAATGTCGTTGCCACTTGCCTTGGACTCAAAGTCCAATAAATCCCCTTCTCTCTTTTTTTTTTCGTTCTCCCACAGACCAATTCACCCCCCCCCCCCTCCTCTCGTTTGCGACCTCGTTTTTGCCCTCCTCACCCCTGTAACAATTGTATTTTTGTTCAAATACAATTTACGAGCTTGAAAGTAAAAGACATTAAAATTATTTTCACTCGAGTTCGTGCTTTTTTACTTTTTTTTTTTCTTTTAAAAAGACATGTTTTTCAATTTCAATAGAAAATTGAATTGAGTTTAATAATTTCTTTTTCCTTTTTTTTTTAATTGGGAATGATAATTTTTTTAAGCAAATAGCTAAACATTTTTTTAATATTTTCTTTTTATTTACTGTCATTCATTTTTAAAAGGTATAAAAATATTTTACATTGAAATTATAATTGGACAATGTTATGCATGAAATTAGCCTATGGCACCGGGCTAAGGCAAAAATAAATTTAAAAAAAAATGTTATGCATGAAGGAACTAAGCGCTATTAACCTAAATCTGAGATAAAGGGCATTTCATTTACACAAATGTAAACAAAACCAAAAGCAATGACTTTTTTTTAACACTCACTTTTTTCCCACACGCATACACAGTCTTTTCAGCAACTCAGGCCATATAAGACTAAACGATAGCGTATTTGTATTAATATATATATTATTAGAGGTCCAGACATATTTATTTAAGCCATTTGGTATCCAAAATAGCTTAAATAAAATCATAAGACTGCTTGGGATCCGAAGCCGCGACCCTTGGTATAGGATGACAGCACACTAGCCACTACATCAAGGCCCGAGGGCACACTTTTTTTCTTGTTTTATACAAAAAAAGTGCCCAGAGTATTAATGTTGTGATTTAAATAAAGAGGTAGATATTTTTCCCTACAAGATGGCGGTCTTATCTTAATTTCGATAATAATGGCGCTGATTCCTTTATGCATAACATCGGCCAATTATTATATAATATATTTTTATAAAAGATAGTTAAAACTTATTATTATTAATATTTTTAAAATTAATCTCTTTTAACCAAATGGTAATTATACTTTTCACAATTGACAATTTTTAATTTCTGAAGATGTTCACTATTTGTGACCGAAACTTCGACAACAATTGGGAAAAAATAATTCCACCAATCTTCAGAGTCACTTCTCCCTTATTATTTACTTCCCATAGTTTTATAAATAAGCTTACGTGCCCCCAGGGGGAGAAGGATGGATTCACTTACGGTTTTAAATAATTTCTTTGCCCTATATACCCTTTAGGTTGCTATTTTGGAACAGAACCAACAATTTAATATGATTGTATAAATTTGTATAATCGGTGAAAATTAATTTCCAGAATGAGTGTTTTGAAAATATGTTACGAACACTTGAGTGTAATTTTCTTCTTAGTATTTACAACGTTTAGAATATGCTTAATTCGACTATTGAGATAGTTAATTCTAATTTACATTTAAATAGGCGTCAAAACAATTTTTGATTTTACTAACTTTACATTAATTCCTTATAAATTGCATTAATTAAGACATGTTTTCGTTGAGTCGTTGGAAAGTTATCCCAAGCCCTTTCCCTCTCTCTTTATTAAACTTGACTAAAAATTAGAAACATAAAAGACTTTGAAAATAACTATTGAAAATTTATGGAATTATTTTTTTATAAAAAAATATTATTATTAATTTTATTAAAATAAAATATATACCCTTTTAAATTCATTGTTTTATAATTAATAAGCTACAAGTTGAATTATTTAAAAAAAAACGGCATAATTTCGGAGAAGTGGCCCAGGTAAACAAGCGTGTGGAAGCGATCGGTATCTATTATAATTTTTTTTAACCTATTCTTTTTCGGCATCGGACGCCATTTAGACTTCGTACCTCGTAATTATTTCAATTGATATGTCGCATTAGATGTGATACCAAACCCTGACCCCCTAGGATCAGATATATAAGATTTATTTATATAGAGAGAGAGAGTGAGAGAAAATATTGGTTTAATGTCAAAAATTCGATGTCAAGATTTTGATGACATGCACAGGACACAACTTTCGATTACACAAGGTAAGAGAAAGTTGTATTCTGTGCGACCAGTCACACCAGGTTTTTATTACTTTTTTTTTTTTTTTTTTTTAAACATTCACACTTTTTTCTCATTCACACTCACATTCACACAGTCTTTTCGGCAACTGAGGCCATTTAAGACTTTTTACGATAATCAGTATGTTTAATATATCAATTGGGGGGTCCAGGCATTTTTATTTAAGTCATTTGGTATCCAAATGCCTTAAATAAAATTATCGGACTGCCTGGGGTCCGAACCCGAGACGTTCGGTATAGAAGGTAGGCACGCTACCAACTACTCCAAGCCCCTTGGGCTATTACTCTTTTATCAAAGATTATTTTTTAAGACGACAAAAAGTTTGAATTTTGACCTGACTCCCTTTCACTGTTATTGTATTTACAAATGATGTTTGATACTTTTCACATCACCTCTAATATTAATTTTGAAAATTAATTCACGCCTTAGGCCCTCAGGCCAGAGAAATCTTCAGGCCACTGGGCATTTGCCCTTTTGTCCCTTTACCCCCACCACCTTTTGGCTTGAACCTTGGTTGAGTGAGCTTGTAAGGAAGAAGCCCGCCAGGCTTTTGTTTTCAAACACTTTATCAACATCCATTTAGAGCGAAAGCTCTAAATTAAACGTTTTTATCTATTGCAGCTTATTATTTAAAATGATGTTAATTAATAACCTGATATCTTTTATTGTCTCTTTAAACCTTTTGTCATCCAGTTAACAAAAATTAATGAAATTTTATTTTTATATCATCAGAATATATTTTAACTACCAAGATCGTTGCAGTCAAGCAATGCCAAGCACTGCGAAACTTTCTGTTGGTGACCTCGAGGAGTGTGAGGAACATCCCCGGTAGGTTGTTCATAATTAACAATATATACTCAACTAATTAAAACCCTAAATCGAAAAGATCTTAAACGAAATTTACTTTGGAAACCTAAATGAGGGAATTTTTTTATTTCACTATAATTGTAATTTGCATCTGTACCTGTTCAAGATCACAGAATGAAACTTTTTTTATAAATTTTTGTTTAAGATCAATTTTGGGATCTCAGCCCGTTTAAAGTAGTTTATATTCTCTTATTTATTACAATTGATATAAATTACTTCTTCTTTTTACTTATTTGTTTGTGGATTAAATATCCTAAATAAATTTCAAGTATGGGAAAAATATTTAAGAAGGGAGAGATACCAGTCCCGAAAGGGACTGATTTTTGGGGAGTACAGAGGTGAAGGGCCTCTCACTCCCAAAATTGGAACCGGGTTAATGGCAATTACGCTAGATACCGGTACTGGAGTTGGTGCGTGTCTGCGTGCACGATGCACCAGGGATAAATAAACGGGGAATGATTTTTTTTGTAGGCTATTGAGGGTTTTTATGCCATAATTTAGGCTTTTCCCTCAAATAAAAAAAAAAAAAAAAAAAAAAATATTTAAAAACTGAAAATTCTGAATTTGTTTCCAAAAATAAAAGAAAATATAAATTGATTGACCTACTGTATTTTATTAAGGGCAAAATTGACTAAAAATGGACACCATATCGATCCGCAGGTCCGGCAAGTGTAAAGATCACGATCCTTAATCCGATCCGATTTTCAAAAATTGAATCCTGAATCGAATAATCAGATTTTAAATCAAATTTTTAGATCTATATAAATTTCTTTCATTTTTTACTGAATTTTTATTATACTGGAGATACCACCGTAGTTCCATTTTCTTTATATGTAAGTAAATAAAAAAAAAAAAAACATCAACTTAAATTGGATAATATCTATATGATTAAATTATGAAAATCTCTATTTACATAATAAAAAGGAACCACCAAGTCTGATAAAAATTCATCCTTCTTTATCCCTCCATTTCTGGTTAAGGAAATGTTTTTCTAAGGCTTTAGTGTTTATGAAAGGCTGTGGAATTGATCGATCTTAACCAAAAGGTCACCAAAAAATATTAAAAGAGAAATTTTTTATTTATATCTCTAAATCTCTGTAAAACATATACAAAAGTTTTTTTGTTTTTTTTTTCATTTCGCGTTGATTTATGAATAATTCCTGGTGAATCATTTACAAATTTTTTTTTGGCTTCATTTAGGAATATTATTAATATTATTTTTTTAAACAAAAATATTGTAATTATTGAGCTGAATTTGTACATAAAAAAATCTAGTAAAATAAAAAAAAAAAAAAACTGATTGAATGCTTAAAGGGAGAATTTATCTCTGAAGGTTTTTAATAATGGAAAATTAATATCTACCAAATACAAATTTCTACCAAATATCGTTTTAAATAAATGGGTTTAGTTAAAAATCCATATGGCCTAATATGCCGAAAAAAAAATTTCCAAACAAGCAATCTGAGGACATCGATACAATGATTTTCTGATATGTATTTTCTAGTTAAATTAAAAAAATATTCCGCCATTTTGAGGCCAATTTGACCCAGTAACAATCCAAACAGAGAGAACATTTCTGTTTATGTTTTGTTTAATATTTCTCTCTCTCTACTCGTTTAAATGCAAATAAAACGAGTCCTTATTTATTTATTTTTGTTTTTTGAAATGGCTCTTTACAAACCATAATCTATTTATCTATAACCGACTTAATTGTCTTGACTGGCAGTGAACAAGCCCTTCTGGAAAGCGCCCAAGACTCGCAGGGCAAGAAGAGCAGCTTTTGTGGTTCTTATCTGTGGGATGGGGGGTGAAATACGATCCCCTCAGAAATTTTGCGGTCACCCCATCAGAGGTGAATAAGAGCTTATGTATTAAAGACAGAACTTCTATTCACCCTCAAATTAATGTCAATTCATTTTAATTTAATCATTTAATTAAAGAAGAAAAATATCACAACATTAAAAATGTATTTAAGCATTTATTTAAATTATTATTTTTTTTTTTTATTGAGTTAAAATCTCTCAGTTCATTTTAATAAAGAAGAAAAAAAAGAAATTGAATTAGATGAATATTGATAAATAAAATGATTGATTTATTTAGAAATTTGTTTTTTAAATAATATGACCTATTGACTTAATTTTTTAATTGAAAAACGAATAACTTGATATTTTTTTTTTTTTTTTTAATTTTCTAAATTTTTTTCAAAGCATTTATCAACTTTTAATAGATCACCTCAGTATTTTTTATCAATTTCAAAATAATAATATTTTTTAACTATCCTATATATAATACATAGTTGTGAGTAAGTGAAGGTGTTTTTTTTTTTTTTTTTTTAAACATTCACACTTTTTTCTCATTCACACTCACACTCCCACACACATTCACACAGTCTTTTCGGCAACTTAGGCCATTTAAGACTTTAGACGATAACCGTTGTAATATATATTATCTATTGTGGGTTCAGGCATTTCTATTTAAGCCATCTGGTATCCAAATGGCTTAAATAAAATCATCGGACTGCCTGGGTCCGACCCCGCGACGTTTGGTATAGGAGGTAGGCACGCTACCTAATACGCCACACCCGGGGGCAAGTGAAGGAGTTAAATCCCGAGGTGATCATATAGTAAACAATAAGCCTACTTTCTCTCTATACAGGGTGCCCGGAAATATCAGGTACATGTACCTAGAAAAGGAGATGATTCTACATGAAAAAATAAGACTTTTTTTTCCTATAATATAATAATATGCCCAGACGCTTCGTTTTCAAGATACAGGGGCCCACGGGGCTTGGAGTAGTTGGTAGCGTGTCTACCTTCTATACCGAACGTCGCGGGTTCGGACCCCAGGCAGTCCGATAATTTTATTTAAGTCATTTGGATACCAAATGACTTAAATAAAAATGCCTGGACCCCAATATGTATAATACTCATTAACGGATATCGTTTAAAGTCTTAAATGGCCTAAGTTGCCGAAAAGACTGTGTGAATGTGAGTGTGAATGAGAAAAAAGTGTGAATGTTTAAAAAAAAAAAAAAAAAAAGATACAGGGGATCAAAGTTGAATTTTTTTTTTTTGTTTTTTACTAATATCTCGAGAACCGTTTACAATACAATGTTTACACTTTACACATAAAACAAGCGGAATAATGAACATAAATCGTGTACAGAAGCTAAACATTGTATCTCAAACGGTTCTCGAGATATTAGCAAAAAAAAACAAAAAAAAAAAAATTCAACTTTGACCCCCTGTATCTTGAAAACGAAGCATATTAAGTTGGTAGGAAAAAAAAATTCATGTAGAATCATTTTCTTTTCTAGGTACCTGTTATTTCCGGGCACCCTGTATATTTCATATACTGAATAGGGTAAGAGAAAGTAAAACAAAACAAAAAAATTAATTTAATTATTTTACAAGAAATAACATTTTTAAGCCTAGGTCTAATTATAAAATACACAAAAAACTTTTAATTAACGCATTAATTTTGTTTTATTGGGCTTAATGAATTTTTTTAGTGAGTAAATTATAAGATGAAACATCTGAGCCTCATAAAGTACTCGTAACCTCCTTCCCTTTATTAGAAAACCACATAATGATATTATCTGATAATGAAGCTCTGAGTGGCCCTCAACCTCCATCTCTATTTTATTAATCATTAATAAGCAGAAAAAACTTTTAGAGGGCAGCCTAGAGACTAAAGGAGCTTTAGGAAAGGAAAAGGGAAATAAAAAATTCAAAGCATCCTCTCTTCATGTATTCATTTAGACTTCGGGTACTCAACCCTTCCCTAAGGGAAAATTGAGGGGTTTAGTAGAAAAATAGACAGCTGATTTTTTAAGGAGGATTGTAAATAGAGATAAATATATAAATAAAATAAAGTAAATTTTGCATATTTATTCTCAAAATAATCATAATTATTATCAAAATTAAAATTTTCTTAACAAAAAGCTCATAAATAGTCGATTTTGATTCTAATTTCTTGATGATATTAAGAAATTAATAAGATCAAGTATATCGATACTTGGAAATTAAAAGGTCGTAAAGGACGAAATAACAAAAATGTGTTATATATACACAGATATGTTCACCTTTTGGATCTTTACAAAACAGTTAAAATTGTTTGTTTGCAAAATAAGTTAAAATTGTGCCATCTAAAAAAAAAGTGTTTTTTTACGCCATTAAATTTTTTTTATAGGTATTTGAGAAATCATAGGAATTTATTAGGGTATAGTGTTTTTCAACCTAACATTTTGCGCAAATTTGTCAAAAAGATTAGAAATTCTTAGAAGTGTCGTTCAAAGACTAAAATATGAGGAAAAATGTTTGTTTTTTCGTTTTTTGGCTCTCCTGAAAAGTAGCATTTTGTCCTTTACGACCTTTTAATTTCCAAGTATCGATATGTGATGATAATAGAAAAGAGGCAGTGGCGAATTCAAGGAAGGAAAGCAAATTATTTAATCCAAAAATGAACTAGTCTTCGGGGATGACCTTCAACTTCTAAGGAAATAAAAATAAATCACTTACAGGTCTTTTCTCTAAAATCAGACGTTAAAATTTAAAATAAACAAATGTGTGTTAAAAAGTAATGTAAAAAAAATCAGCATCAAAAAATGCTATTCAAAATCACGTTCTTGCCTCAAATAGCTATTCTGTAAACACAAACTTTAAAGCCAAGGAGTTAACATTTAGTAAATAGTTTTAAAAATTAATGTCATGTCTAGGGGGTTTTTAACGTCGTGTATAAAATGAAAATGGCATCCTTAAAAGTAAGGTTATGATTTTGATAGCTTTGACATAAAAGCAGCATGTTAACGTCGCTGTTAAAACTTTGTTTAGAGAATAGCATTTTTTTAACGCTTGTTTATTTTAAATTTTAACGTCTGTTTTTAGAGAATAGACCTGTATATGACTTGAAAACTCTTGAAATTTTTTTTAAATAGAAGAATTTATTGTATTACATGTCTAGCATTCGTGTTACTTTTATATATTAATATTAATTAATTTTTTTTTAAATATCTCCTTATTCTCTTTTATTGGTATATTTCTCAAAAAATGAAGCAAACAGAATTTGCTCCATTTTACTTGTTTTAATGTTGTCGCCAGTCGAGTCATTTAGACTAACTCTTTAATG
This sequence comes from Euborellia annulipes, assembly GCA_023213315.1. NCBI lineage: Eukaryota > Metazoa > Arthropoda > Insecta > Dermaptera > Anisolabididae > Euborellia > Euborellia annulipes. Next base: position 21,089 of record JAKCPI010031156.1, read on the forward strand.
AAATTTTAGTTTAATTTCATCAGAACTCTTAAAATGGACCACACATGCTCAATTTTTAAATCTCTTAAGAATTTAGAGAAAAGTAAATAAAGTTTAATGGATCGAATAATTTAAAATAATATAAAAGAAAAAAAAGACTTCCCTTCATTGTATAGAATCAAAGAGATCATTTTTAATGGTTTAAAAAACCTAAAGAAGCTTCTCTTAAATGTCTTTCAATCAAGAAAATACCTTTATAGAGAGAGAGCTTTCAAAGGCAATAAACCTCCATTGAAAGGCATTCGCTGTCTTCTTATTCCCCTGATTTAACTCCATCTGTCATCTTAGCTTTTGATTAATTAATAATAATAGATATAAATAAAGGTCGCCCTATAATATAAATCAATAAACCACAAATATTATAATCATATTATTTTAATAAAAATTAAAAATGCACCCATTCAATCAAGTGAAGAGCAAAGCTAAATGCATCTCTCTTTTATTGTTTGGCTAAACAAATATTCAACCTGTTTTATTTCAAATTGAGTTTTTATAGAACTATATTATTTCAAACAAAAGTGTTCATTAATTTCAAATGGTTTGTTTAAATTTTTAATTTCGAATTCTACTTCACTTGCCAGTTTATTTTTTAAGGGCTTATTAAATTTTTTATTTTATAGTTAAAAAATAAATAATAAATAAATACTCAATCAATAAACCTCAAATATTATAATCAAATTGGAGGTTGAAACAACCTCAGGACCAAAAAAATTTTCAAACACATTTTTTCAAATATGTCATAACAATGAGCTTATATATTCTGTTATCCGAATCACTTTCTACTTCAGATCTGATAAAAGCCGAATTTCGGACCGAAACATTTTAGCATTGACAAATGAAAATCAAGTTTTTTTATCGTTAATAGAAAATAAAACTTTTAAATCAAATATAGAGATCATCATCATTATCATCATAAAACTTTTATTTTTTCCAAAACTGCTGAAATCTCATCCAATAAATAACCTACAAATTTTTCAAGTTAAAAATATTTAAATTAATAAGTCCATCATATAGCTTTATTTATGTCACTTATTACAGTAATTGGGATTTGTTTTAAATTAAACTAAATTCTCTTCCAAATAATATTATAATTTTCGATTGTTTTAATAATGTTTGATTATACGGCGAAATGTTCTTTTAGAGATTTTTCATTATAAAATGTTTTTTTTTTTTTCTTTAATGTTATATTCACTTGTTGATTAAAATGTTAATTGGAAATTAGAATCCGTTTTTTCTAAAATACAATTTATATTAAATTTTGTTAAAACAATATAACGAGGGGCTACAAGATTTTAGAAAGTTAATTAAAAAAAAAAACTAATCAACTTAAATGAAATGTAAAAAAAAAATATTGGTATAATTGTTTTTGAAAAGCAATTTTATTAAAAATATAATTAAAAATATTTACGCATAAATAAATAATAAAAAAGATTTTTTAGAATTATAATATGGAATATTACCTTGGGAGCAGAGGTAGAACTCTATCTCCCTTTAGATAAAAAAAAAAATCCATAATTATAATAAATCATTATTACTCCCTCCTTCTTGAATGCGTCATTGTCTCCGTATCTCCTAGATCAAAAAGTTCAGGCTTCCTCCTTATTAAAACCTGGAAAACTCATCGACTGTTACTACAAGCTAAGTTTTCCGGCATGAGCAATATACTTTATTTAGATTATATTCAGGTCTATTCTCTAAAAACAGGCGTTAAAATTTAACATAATAAATTGGGTGTTAAAAATAGTAATAACACCAGCTTTAAAAAAATGCTATTCTCTAAACCAAGTTTTAACAGCATCGTTAACATTTTAATTTTTAACGCCAGGTGTTAACGTTTCATATGAAGATTTTCAGCATGCGAATTTCTAACTTGATTTGTTATTCTCAATCTATATTTTAGTAGGGCTATCTGTTACACCAGCGTTAAAAAATGCTATTCTCTAAACCAAGTTTTAACAGAGATGTTATATGTTGCTTTTATCTCAAAGCTGTCAAAATCATACCTTACTTTTTCAGTTAAGGATTTGATGCATTGAATACGGCACTAAAATATTAAAGGCACCACCTAGACATAACATTAATTTTTAAAACTATTGACCAAATGTCAATTTGGCGCTAAAGTTTTTGCTTACAGAATAGCAATGTGAGGCAAGTAGGTGTTAAAATTAATTAACGCTGTTTACCGTTAAATTAGACCTGATTGGGAGGTATTTGACGCCACGTTGGCTTAAGACATGAAAATCTTGAGAATATACTATTAGGATGTGATTTTAGCTGTCAACTCCATAATAAATTACCATATAATTAATTACTATTCATAATAGATTAAAAAAAATACAATATGTACATTTTAATCACTAATTTAAATATATATATATCAAATAAATTTCATATGATGATATTTATTCCCTTTCGGATAAGCTTAATCTCCATGGAAAGCTCATTAACTAATATATTAATTTACTCTAACTATAAATATTAATAGACTTTATAATTTAATTAAAATAATAATCCATAATATAAAACAAAGCTATTTTTTATTTATATATTTATTTTTTTAATTAACCAAATCCAAGTTAAAATTATTATTTTAATCTTTAGATTACTTTTTCTTTTCAGTTATGATGAATCTAACATTTCTGAAATAGAAAAAAAATGGTTGTTTTTAAAACAAAGCATAGTCGGTTATTAATAATACCCAACAGTTGACGTCTATAATCGTAGTTGTAGGCTAACAAAAGTAGGGAATAAATTGTTTGTTTGTGAAAGCTTTGTTTCAAATTCTCTCATCCATACAGCCTCCATGAAATATATGCTAGATTAATTAAAAGCAAATGCGCACTTTTTTTTTAAGTTACAATTTGTTGATTTTTCATTTGTTATTTAGTTTTAAATATCATTTTGAAAAACTTTATCAACAAATTAAATTATTAAGTCATTAATTGTGAGAGGAAAAAGGCACAAAGGGGATAGGAAAACTTTCGAGTTGAATCTATACAATGATCCACTCTTCAGATATGCTTATTTAAAGCACTAATGAACTTATTTATTGGAGATTCAAAAAATCTATCTCGTTCGAATATTTGTTTGATTCTAGTTGGCATCTTTTTAATGGATTGCATCTCGATAATTCCGAGGATCTCAATCCAGGTTTGGGAACCCTAAAATATATATTTACTTGTGACAATAAGTTTATTGAAGAATGTAATAATAAGTTTATTATAAGACATTTTATCCCTTAAGGACGACTTATTCTGTAAAATATACACTGTAAAAAAAATTTTAATTTTAGTATGTTTTAGTATAGTAAATTTACAAATTTTCCTTGTAAATGATAACTACCATACATTTGTATACTAAAAATTTACAAATCTATGCATTCAAAAAATTTTTTACAACCAAAAAACATTTTAAAATTACAATTCTCTTGAAAAATTAGAGTAAATATTGTAATTTTACCATACGATTTCTAATTTTACAATACAACGGCATTGTAATTTTAGAACACGGTTTGTAATTTTTAGAAAAGGGTTTGTAATTTTACAAAAAGGTTTCTAATTTTACAATACAAGGGTATTGTAATTTTCCTTTTAAGGCTGTCTGAAAGTTGTGGAGACGGCCAACATGGCCGACTTTGTTTCGACTGCTTTTTAGCTATCTTAATAAAGACATTTTTGGCACTATAAGGATTTATTTAAGTTATAATAATACAAAAAATAATAATATTAAGATAACTTTAAGTTTTTTTTTATTTTATTATTTAGTAAAAATAGTTTACAATGAGGTCATACTTGAATGTTAAATAGAAGAGATAGATCATTAGTTAACAGGTGATTCGATGGTCAAATGGACTAGGGAACAAGTTTCTACAAAAAAAGGTCAGTGTTCAAATCCTGGAGGAATTTTTCATTAAATAAAAATATTTATTTCACTCCATTCAGGTAGAGACGTCCCCCTAAAGGTCAATAACCTATGGGTCCAGTCGTAAATTTTTTTCTTTTTTCTAAATATTAGTAAAATTACAAACATTTGGATTGTAAAATTGCTAAATATTTGTAAAATTACCAAATTTGGACTCGAAATTGCTAAATATTGGTAAAATTACCAGACATTTGGTAGGTAGAGACGTCCCCTAAAGGTCAATAACCTATGATGGGTCCAGTCGTAGAATTTTTTTCTTTTTTCTAAATATTAGTAAAATTACAAACATTTGGATTGTAAAATTGCTAAATATTTGTAAAATTACCAGACATTTGGATTGTAAAATTGCTAAATATTAGTAAAATTACCAAATTTGGACTCGAAATTGCTAAAAATATTGGTAAAATTACCAGACATTTGGACTCGAAAATTGCTAAATATTAGTAAAATTACCACACATTTGTAAACGATTTTTGCAAGAGTTTTGTAAAAATATCATTCAACTGTATAGTAAATTTAGTATCTATTGGTCTTGGAAATTTGCTTACAACAAAAAAATTGTAAAATCATCGAAATTTTTTTTTAAGTGTAGTTTTCGGGCGACTATGAATATGGGCAAACAATTTTAGAATTTTTCAAATTTTACAAGAATTTCAATTAAAAAATCTGGTGTGACTGGCGCACAGCACACGGCTTTCTCTTACCTTCGGTAATCGAAAGTTGTGCACTATGCTGTATCACACCAAATTTTTTGTCAAAATATATTTAGTTCGACAGTACAGTACATTTGAATTCAGATGTAAAATTTATAAGTATGGGAAAATATTTATATTTTGTTACCATGGCAACCATTTTTCCTATCTTCCTATGAATCTGAGAGTAAGTGGTCTTCAGAAGATTTCAATCGCAAAATGAGAATATACATTTTATTGAGAATCTAAAAAATAATTGATTTTTGAATTAAAAAAAAAAATGGTTGAACAAATTTGAGAAAATCGAAAAAAAAACTGAAAAAGTGCATCAGTAAAATTTTAAAAATTACTCTTTGGTCGATTTTGTTCAAAAAGCTTGGAGTCACGTCCATGAGGATGCCTAACCCAAATATAAAATTTCAGCTAAATAGCTACTTTCGTTCTTGAGATATTTTGTTCTACAGACAGACACACACACCCACA